>JARHVA010000185.1:5410000-5432500 GCA_037957365.1 Torreya grandis
GGATCCTCTGGTCAGGATGAAGGTCATACTTGGAAAACCCGTCTAGGAGATGAGTCCTACAGTGAGAAAGGATTTCCAAAGTTGTATAATTTTAATCAATACTCCCCTAATGGGAAAACTAGATCTTAAATGTATTATTTGAGAACTTTTGACAAAAGCCTTGATCAATATAGTGAAGTAAAGCTTTTAAATTGGAACAATGTTGCTATGAAGTGTTTAAATACCAAAGTTTCCAGTATTCAGTCTAGTCTAGATCAAATCTCTAATATGATGAAAATCATAGAGTTATACCAGAAATGTGAACTCTCTAAAGCTATTACAGTTCTAAATAGCAATGAGATAACTAGGTAAAACCACATCATTCAAAAAATAAATACTAAATCTATAATGCTAATGCATCAACAGTCTGAAGCTATCAAAAAGAATGATGAATTTAAAGCTGAAACTATTCCAAGGCTTGATGAGATAAAGGTTTAAAATGCAAAAGTCATTCAGGAATATTCTGAGATAAGTTCTCATGTTTCTTCTATGGAGCAAAATTTAGAAGAAAAATCTAGAGAAACTATTTCCAATATTGACAGTCTTTCTAGAGAAATAGTCAATCAAAATCAAAATGTTGCCTTACTTCCTGAGATACATTATAAGGTCTCAAAACAATCTTCTTCCTCTATGGATATGTTTTCTCTATCTGATGTTGCCTATAATAGACAAACTTGGCAAAATGTAGAAAAACATTAGAAAGAAGAAATGAAGAAGATAAAGGAAAAAAGAAAACACGAAAGTGATAATGTAGCAGATAGAATTTTTTAGATTGGTATGGTAAAGATAGAAGTAGAAGAAAAGGAAAGAATTTTTGAGATGGGAGAAGCATAAAATTCTACACCTCCTTTAGATTCATAGATTAGAACGTTAAATCTTCAGCCATTTTTCTAGAAATTTAATTGTGAATCTCTAGCCCGTAGAAAAGAAATGATACAAGCTATGATCTCATGGGCTAATGTCCAAATTTTTGGTCTCAAGAAAGATCCAGTTAATGTTACTCAGCAAATTGCTAATGGTTTCATTGGTAATATCAAAGAATGGTGGGATGCTTGTGGTCAAGCATTTCAGGATAATATTGTCAGAGATAATGAGCCGGTAGTTGCTTTATGTAATGCTCTTTATTTAGAATTTGTAGGAATTATGGATAATGAAAAAGCTACTAATAGAGCTAAGTTTTTGAAATCATAGTTATGTGACATGACTCTGTTAGATGAGTACATGTGTTATATGGAAAATTTATTTTATAGCTCTGGTGAGATTTTCAATCCTGCTTATAAGATAAGGTATATAGAATCCTTTCCAAAATATTTTTCTGCCAAATATAAAGAAGCAATGGGTGATGAGTTGTCTACAATGTCATTTGGAAGAATCAATCAGAATATCAAAGATGTGAATGGAAAATTATGCTTAGAAAAGAAAGCTCATAAATAAATAATGAAATTTCATAAGCAGTTAGGTGTGAAATTCTGTAATTCTCTTGATGATTATTTTGGATGTACTGATCTTAATCAATATAGGAAATTTAGAAGCAAAAAGAAGAAACAGTCTTCTTGTGCTTGTTCAAAGCCAAAAGATCAGTTCCCTTGGAAACCTAAAGGTAAAGGTAAGTTTCAGAAGAAGAAAAAGAAGTTCTTTTCTAAGAAGCTTTTCAGAAGAAGAAAACATGGGTTTTCTAAAGCCCCTGTTAAATGTTTCCTGTGTCAAGGAAATAATTATGCTAATAAATGTCCTAATAAGGAAAAACATTCTAAGAAAGTCAATTTTCTTCAGCAATATGGTCTTCATGAAGATGATTATGTTTTAGTAACTGATGATGATCAAAAATATTCATCTAATATTCTCTGGAATGAATATTTAGATTCAAAATCTAAAGATGAGCAAATCAATATGAATTACCATGAAGTGAGTTCTAGTATTGAATATTCTGAATATGATTCAGATATTGGTTTTTAGATTCATATGATAAAAGCTCAATTTTTTGATAGTCTCAATTTATCACAATAGATTTCATATTTGAAGCAAAAATATGATAATACTCCTGTATATATGATTTTTCAAAGAAAGTTTTTGCTGCAACAAATTGATAATACTGAGCATCAGTATGTGTTACATATTTCTCAACAACAGCAACAGAAGGAGCAGTTATCTAATTAGTTTTCCCAAAAGTTGACTATCTAGTCTCCTGATATTTAAGCTATTTATTAGCTTGATATGCATGCAAGAAATATTAGGCACTCTCAGCGTATTCTTCAGCT
Source organism: Torreya grandis (assembly GCA_037957365.1). Lineage (NCBI taxonomy): Eukaryota > Viridiplantae > Streptophyta > Pinopsida > Cupressales > Taxaceae > Torreya > Torreya grandis. The sequence goes on from JARHVA010000185.1 coordinate 5,412,298, forward strand.
CCAACATTTTCTTTCTTGTGCTCAAGAGGAACTTCAACAGCTTTTGAAGGAAGAAGTTGATGCTAAGGTAGATGAGCAACTCTTTGAAGAAGAATTAGTCTAGGTAACTGACCATTAATCTTCTTTTGGGGGCTGAACCCTCTCATGCTCAATCTCAATTATTTCAGACTCGGGATATGAATAATAGTATTCATTAGGTATCAGTTCATACTACTAATAATCTTGTATGTGAGTTAACTATTAAGTGGAATGGGTTTAAATCTTATGATTTAAATGTGTTTATTGCTACTAGAGTTGAAATATCTCTTGCCCATTATAATTCCATCCCTATAGATATGTGGAAGTTTGATTTCCATAGATTGACATTCAATACCAAAACAATAGTCTCAGAATTGTCTGCTTTTGTGCCTATTGTGTTAGGAGATTCTATGTATCAGTTTAAGGTTTTGATAAACTAAAAATGTCAAAAAATTGAGCTTTTATCATATGAATCTAAGAACTAATATCTAAATTATATTCAAAATATTTAGTACTAGAACTAACTATATGACAATTCATATTGATTTGCTCATCTTCAGATTCTGAGTCTGAAGATTCATTCCAGAGAATATCAGAAGAATACTATTGCTGATCTTCATCAGTTAGTAAAAAATAATCATCTTCATGAAGACCATATTGCTGAAGAAAATTGACTTTCTTAGAATGTTTTTCCTTGTTAGGACATTTATTAGCATAATGATTTCCTTGACACAGGAAACATTTAATAGGGGCTTTATAAAACCCATGTTTTCTTCTTCTGAAAAGCTTCTTAGAAAAGAACTTCTTTTTCTACTTCTAAAACTTACCTTTACCTTTAGGTTTCCAAGGGAACTAATCTTTTGGAATTGAACAGGCACAAGAAGATTGTTTCTTCTTTTTGCTTATGAATTTCCTATACTGATTAAGATCAGTACATCCAAAATAATCATTAAGAGAATTATAGAATTTCACACCTAACTGCTTATGAAATTGTATTGTTTTTTTGTGAGCTTTCTTTTCCAAGCACAATTTTTCATTCACATCTTTGATATTTTGATTTATCCTTACAAATGACATTGTAGATGACTCATCACCCATTATTTCTTTATATTTGAAAAAAAAGTATTCTAGAAAGGATTCTATATACCTTATCTTATAAGCAGGGTTGAAAATCTCACCAGAGCTATAAAATAAATTCTCCATATAACACATGTACTCATCTAACCGAGTCATGTCACATAACTGTGCTTTTAGTAACTTAGCTCTATTAGCAACTTTGTCATTATCCATAATTCCTACAAATTTTGAATAAAGAGCATTACACAAAGCAACTATCGGCTCATTATCTCTAACAATGTTATCCTAAAATGTATTATTTGAGAAATTTTGACAAAGGCCTTGATCAATCTAGTGAAGTAAATCTTTTAAATTGGAACAATGTTGCTATGAAGTGTTTAAATACCAAAGTTTCCAGTATTTAGTCTAGTTTGGATCAAATCTCTAATATGATGAAAAGCATAGAGTTATACCAGAAAGGTGAACTCTCTAAAGCTATTATAGTTCTAAATAGCAATGAGATAGCCAGGCAAAACCACGTCATTCAGAAAATAGATACTAAATCTGTAATGCTAAAGTAGCAACAGTCTAAAGCTATCAAAAAGATTCATGAATTTAAAGCTGAAACTATTCCAAGGCTTGATGAGATAAAGTTTCAAAATAAAGAAGTCATTCAGGAACAGTCTGAGATAAGTTCTCATGTTTCTTTTATGGAGCAAAATTTAGAAGAAAAAGCTAGAGAATCTGTTTCCAATATTGACAGTCTTTCTAGAGAAATAGTCAATCAAAATCAAAATGTTGCCTTACTTCCTGAGATACATCATAAGGTCTTAGAACAATCTTCTTCCTCTATGGATATGTTTTCTCTGTCTGATGTTGCCTATAATAGACAAACTTGGCAAAATGTAGAAAAACATTAGAAAGAAGAAATGAAGAAGATAAAGGAAAAAAGAAAATCTGAAAGTGATAATGTAGCAGATAGAATTTTTTAGATTGGTATGGCAAAGATAGAAGTAGAATAAAAGGAAAGAATTTTTGAGATGGGAGAAGCATCCACTTCTACACCTCCTTTAGATTCACAAATTAGAATGTTAAATCTTCAGCCATTTCTCTAGAAATTTAATTGTGAATCTCTAGCCCGTAGAAAAGAAATGATACAAGTTATGATCTCATGGGCTAATGTCCAAATTTTTGGTCTCAAGAAAGATCCGGTTAATGTTACTCAGCAAATTGCTAATGGTTTCATTGGTAATATCAAATAATTTTGGGATGCATGTGGTCAAGCATTTCAAGATAATATTGTCAGAGATAATGAGCCGGTAATTGCTTTGTGTAATGCTCTTTATTTAGAATTTGTAGGAATTATGGATAATGAAAAAGCTGCTAATAGAGCTAAGTTTTTGAAAGCACAGTTATGTGACATGACTCAGTTAGATGAGTACATGTGTTATATGGAAAATTTATTTTATAGCTCTGGTGAGATTTTCAATCTTGCTTATAAGATAAGGTATATAGAATCCTTTCTAGAATATTTTTCTGCCAAATATAAAGAAGTAATGGGTGATGAGTTGTCTACAATGTTATTTCAAAGAATCGATTAGAATATCAAAGATTTGAATGAAAAAATTGTGCTTAGAAAAGAAAGCTCATAAAGAAAGAATGAAATTTCATAAGCAGTTAGGTGTGAAATTCTGTAATTCACTTGATGATTATTTTGGATGTACTGATCTTAATCAGTATAGGAAATTTAGAAGTAAAAAGAAGAAACAATCTTCTTGTGCTTGTTCAAAGCCAAAAGATCAGTTCCCTTGGAAACCTAAAGGTAAAGGTAAGTTTCAGAAGAAGAAAAAGAAGTTCTTTTCTAAGAAGCTTTTCAGAAGAAGAAAACATGGGTTTTCTAAAGCCCCTGTTAAATGTTTCCTGTGTCAAGGAAATCATTATGCTAAGAAATGTCCTAACAAGGAAAAGCATTCTAAGAAAGTCAATTTTAATTAGCAATATGGTCTTCATGAAGATGATTATGTTTTAGTAACTGATGATGATCAAAAATATTCATCTGATATTCTCTGGTATGAATTTTTAGATTCAGAATCTAAAGATAAGCAAATCAATATGAATTGTCATGAAGTGAGTTCTAGTACTGAATCTTCTGAATATGATTCAGATACTGGTTTTAAGATTCATATGATAAAATATCAATTTTTTGATAGTCTCAGTTTATCACAACAAATTTCATATTTAAAGCAAAAATATGATAATACTCCTGTATAGATGATTTTTGAAAGAAAGTTTTTGATGCAACAAATTGCTAATACTGAGCATCAGTATGTGTTACATATTTCTCAACAATAGCAACAAAAGGAGCAGTTATCTAATCAGTTTTCCCAAAAGCTGACTATCCAGTCTCCTGATATTTAAGCTTTTTATTAGCCTAATATGCATGCAATAAACATTTGGCACTCTCAGCATATTCTTCAGCTCCAACATTTTCTTTCTTGTGCTCAAGAGGAACTTCAACAACTTTTGAAGAAAGAAGATGATGCTGAGGTAGATGAACAACTCTTTGAAGAAGAATTAGTCTAGGTAACTAACCATTACTCTTCTTTCGGGGGGTTAACCCTCTCATGCTCAATCTCAATTATTTCAGACTCAGGATATGAATAATAGTATTCATTAGGTATCAATTCATACTACTAATAATCTTGTATGTGAGTTAACTATTAAGTGGAATGGGTTTAAATCTTATAATTTAGATGTGTTGATTACTACTAGAGTATAAATATCTCTTGCCCATTATAATTCCATCCCTACATATATGTGGAAATCTGATTTGCATAGATTGACATTCAATACCAAAACAATAGTCTCAGAATTGTCTGCTTTTGTGCCTATTGTGTTAGGAGATTCTATGTATCAGTTTAAGGTTTTGATAAACTATGACTATCATAAAATTGAGCTTTTATCATATGAATCTGAAAACCAATATCTAAATTATATTTAGAAGATTCAGTACTAGAACTAACTTCATGACAATTCATATTGATTTGCTCATCTTCAAATTTTGAGTCTAGAGATTCATTCCAGAGAATATCAGAAGAATACTTTTGCTGATCTTCATCAGTTAGTAAAAAATAATCATCTTCATGAAGACCATATTGCTGAAGAAAATTGACTTTCTTAGAATGCTTTTCCTTGTTAGGACATTTATTAGCATAATGATTTCCTTGACACAGGAAACATTTAACAGGGGCTTTATAAAACCCATGTTTTCTTCTTCTGAAAAGCTTCTTAGAAAAGAACTTCTTTTTATTCTTCTAAAACTTACCTTTACCTTTAGGTTTCCAAGGGAACTGATCTTTTGGCTTTGAACAAGCACAAGAAGACTGTTTCTTCTTTTTGCTTCTAAATTTCCTATATTGATTAAGATCAGTACATCCAAAATAATCATCAAGAGAATTACAAAATTTCACACCTAACTGCTTATGAAATTTCATTGTTTTTTTGTGAGCTTTCCTTTCCAAGCACAATTTTTCATTCACATCTTTCATATTCTAATTTATCCTTCCAAATGACATTGTAGATAACTCATCACCCATTGCTTCTTTATATTTGGCAAAAAAATATTCTGGAAAGGATTCTATATACCTTATCTTATAAGCAGGGTTGAAAATCTCACCAGAGCTGTAAAATAAATTCTCCATATAACACATGTACTCATCTAACTGAGTCATGTCACATAACTATGATTTTAGTAACTTAGCTCTATAAGCAGCTTTTTCTTTATCCATAATTCCTACAAATTTTGAATAAAGAGCATTACACAAAGCAACTATCGGCTCATTATCTCTAACAATGTTATCCTAAAATGTATTATTTGAGAAATTCTGACAAAGGCCTTGATCAATCTAGTGAAGTAAATCTTTTAAATTGGAACAATGTTGCTATGAAGTGTTTAAATACCAAAGTTTCTAGTATTCAGTCTAGTCTAGATCAAATCTCTAATATGATGAAAAGCATAGAGTTATACCAGAAAGGTGAACTCTCTAAAGCTATTACAGTTCTAAATAGCAATGAGATAACTAGGCAAAACCAAGTCATTCAAAAAATAGATACTAAATCTGTAATGCTAAAGTTGCAACAGTCTGAAGCTATCAAAAAGATTCATGAAGTTAACGCTAAAACTATTCCAAGGCTTGATGAGATAAAGGTCCAAAATGTAGAAGTCATTCAGGAACAGTGTTAGATAAGTTCTCATGTTTCTTCTATGGAGCAAAATTTATAAGAAAAATATAGAGAAACTATTTCCAATATTGACAGTCTTTCTAGAGAAATAGTCAATCAAAATCAAAATGTTGCCTTACTGAGATAAATCATAAGGTCTCAGAACAATCTTCTTCCTCTATGGATATGTTTTCTTTGTCTGATGTTGCCTATAATAGACAAACTTGGCAAAATGTAGAAAAACATCAGAAAGAAGAAATGAAGAAGATAAAGGAAAATGGAAAATCAAAAAGTGATAATGTAGCGGATATAATTTTTCAGATTGGTATGGCAAAGATAGAAGTAGAAGAAAAGGAAGGAATTTTTGAGATGGGAGAAGCATCCACTTCTAGACCTCCTTTAGATTCACAGATTAGAATGTTAAATCTTCAGCCATTTTTTTGGAAATTTAATTGTGAATCTCCACCCCCTAGAAAAGAAATGATACAATCTATGATCTCATGGGCTAATGTCCAAATTTTTGGTCTCAAGAAAGATCCAGTTAATGTTACTTAGCAAATTGCTAATGGTTTCATTGGTAATATCAAAGAATCATGGGATGCTTGTGGTCAAGCATTTCAAGATAATATTGTAAGAGATAATGAGCCGGTAGTTGCTTTGTGTAATGCTCTTTATTTAGAATTTGTAGGAATTATGGATAATGAAAAAACTGCTAATAGAGCTAAGTTTTTGAAAGCACAGTTATGTGACATGACTCGGTTAGATGAGTACATGTGTTATACGAAAAATTTATTTTACAACTCTGGTGAGATTTTCAATCCTGCTTATAAGATAAGGTATAGAGAATCCTTTCTATAATATTTTTTTGCCAAATATAAAGAAGCAATGGGTGATGAGTTGTCTACAATGTCATTTGGAAGAATCAATCAGAATATTAAAGTTGTGAATGAAAAATTGTGCTTAGAAAAGAAAGCTCATAAAGAAACAATGAAATTTCATAAGCAATTAGGTGTGAAATTTTGGAATTCTCTTGATGATTATTTTGGATGTACTAATCTTAATCAGTATAGGAAATTCAGAAACAAAAAGAAGAAATAGTCTTCTTGTGCTTGTTCAAAGCCAAAAGATCAGTTCCCTTGGAAACCTAAAGGTAAAGGTAAGTTTTAGAAGAAGAAAAAGTTCTTTTCTAAGAAGCTTTTAAGAAGAAGAAAACATGGGTTTCTTAAAGCCCCTATTAAATGTTTCCTGTGTCAAGGAAATCATTATGCTAATAAATGTCCTAACAAGGAAAAACATTCTAAGAAAGTCAATTTTCTTCAGCAATATGGTCTTCATGAAGATGATTATGTTTTAGTAACTGATGATCAGAAATATTCATCTAATATTCTCTGGAATGAATTTTCAGATTCAGAATTTGAAGATGAGAAAATCAATATGAATTATCATGAAGTGAGTTCTAGTACTAAATCTTCTGAATATGATTCAGATATCAGTTTTCATATTCATATGATAAAAGCTCAATTTTATGATAGTCTCAATTTATCACAACAAATTTCATATTTGAAGCAAAAATTTGATAATACTCCTGTATATATGATTTTTGAAAGAATGTTTTTGCTGCAACAAATTGCTAACACTGAGCATCAGTATGTGTTACATATTTCTCAACAACAGCAATAAAAGGAGCAGTTATCTAATCAATTTTCCCAAAAGATGACTATCCAGTCTCCTGATATTTAAGCTGTTTATTAGCCTAATATGCATGCAAGAAATATTTGGCACTCTCAACATATTCTTCAGCTCCAACATTTTCTTTCTTATGCTCAAGAGGAATTTTAACAACTTTTGAAGGAAGATCTTGGTGCTAAGGCAGATGAACAACTCTTTGAAGAAGAGTTAGTCCAGGTAACTGACCATTACTCTTCTTTCGAGGGGGTGAACCCTCTCACACTCAATCTCAATTATTTCAGACTCAGGATATGAATAACAATATTCATCAGGTATTAGTTCATACTACTAGTAATCATGTATGTGAGTTAACTATTAAGTTGAATGGGTTTAAATCTTATAATTTAGATGTGTTGATTGATACTGGAGCATAAATATCTCTTGCCTATTATAATTCCATCCCTACAAATATGTGGAAGTATCATTTCCATAGATTGACATTCAATACTAGAACAATAGTCTCAGAATTGTCTGCTTTTATGCCTATTTTGTTAGGAGATTTTATGTATCAGTTTAAGGTTGTTCAATATGAAATTCCCATGTTTGATATAATGATTGGTTCTGATAATTTAACAAGTTTCTATCCTATCATCATTCAGCCTCATGAAATAATTTTGGCATATAAATATTCTCTCTATAAAAAGGCAAGTATGAGTGCAGAATTCCACTTAGAGAAAAAGGTAAAAAGGTTATTGATAATTCTTAGATCCATAGAAAGATAAATCTTTGTCATGATGATATCAATTAAGTTATTTCCAAGATTGTTACTAATTTTTGTTCTGAGAATCTGCTTGTTTTTTAGCATAGAAAGAAGCATGAATGTTCTATTGAATTGAAGATGACTACAGACAAGAATGGAAGACAAGTTAAGCCTAGATTCAAAGCTCATCATTCAGGTATGTCTCCTTCTTTAAGAGATGAATTCTTAAAAAAAAATACTCAATTAAAAGAACAAGGACTAATTAGAGATTCTCCTAGTCCATGGGGATGTGAAGCCTTTTATGTCAATAAAAGGTCTGAACAAGTTAGAGGGAAAAAGGGATTAGTGATAAATTATATTCCCTTGAATAAGTATGTTGTTTTAGTTCAACACCTGATTCCATCTAAAGATGAAATCTTGCAAAGGATTAGTGGCAGCAAGGTCTACAACAAATTTGATCTTAAGTTTGGATTTTGGCAAATTCAGGTTGCTAAAAAAGATAGATATAAAATAGCCTTTATTACTCCATTTGGACAATATGAATAAAATATGTTACCATTTGGCCTAAAAATAGCACCCAGTATATTTTAGCAGATGATGAACTAGATATTTGCAGCATATTCAAGTTTCATTATTGTTTATATAGATGATATTTTAGTATTCAATAAATCTCCCAAAGAACACCTGAAGCATCTAGAGCAATTTTATAAAATTGTATTTGAGAATGGTCTGGTACTCTCAGCCAAGAAAATGATAACATTTAGAGATGAAATAGATTTTCTTGGAATCACAATAAGATCTGGTGAAGTTACAGTTCAAGAACATGTTCTAAAAGCTATTAATAATTTCCTTGATGTTTTAAAAAAAAAAGATGTTACAAAGATTCTTGGGTTGTGTAAATTATGTTACTAGTTATTATTATCAGCTTGCTCAGGATAGGATGTTGTTGAACAAAATATTATCTAAAATTTCCCAAGAGTGGTCACTTGTAATGACTAAAGCAATTCAGAGAATCAAAGAAAAATGTCAGCATCTACCTCCATTGACTTTACCAGGTAATGGTCTAAAAATTATAGAGAATGATGCCTCTGATTTGAATTGGGGAGCAGTATTGAAAGAAAAGTTGGTAGATGGATCAAAAAGGCCATGTAGATATGTGTCTGGAACCTTTAAACAGGCTTAGAAAAATTACCATTCTACACACAAAGATATACTTGTAGTTATTAAAGCTATGCAGTCGTTTATGTTCTTTGTGAGATCAGAAAGGTTTGTAGTCAGGTCTGATTTGAAGAATTTTATGAGTATCTTACATGCTACTGATAATCTGAAGAAAGGATCAGTCAGTAGACTTGTTAGATGGGCTACATATTTATCTGATTTTGATTTTTCAGTAAAACTTATCTCTGGGAAGAAAAATTCTCTTGCAGATTTCATGACTAGAGAATTTCATATAGAATCAGGTAAGACTATTATGATTGTAACTGTAGAAGTTCATGATGAATTTCATAGTCATATCTAGAGAAGTGTTTTGTTAATTCCTAATCAGCTCAGAAATGAAGTTGCACTGCTAAAAGAAAAATCCTATGAAGCAGTAAATTTCTTAAATGATAGAAATTTGGGTTGGACTTCACATTTTACAAACCCAGATGGATCTAATACCTGTTCTATAATAATGTTATATCATGAAGGTGATAATCATTATTATGTAGGTTTTCATAATCCTTTTATGCAGCTAATTAAAAGACAAGGAACAAAAATCTTTTTTCATTGGTCTACATTTTGGCTTAGTTATAATCCAGGTGGTGAAAACTTCTGGGAATCTGGTGAAATTCCAGATTACTTATTTGAATTCTTAGATTATATTTTGACAATAAAAGCTTCAGATGATCCTACTATCAAAATACCTCCAAGGATGATAAAAAATATTTTTGTTGCTTTAAGGATTCCTTTCAGAGTGAAAGTTGAATTTCATTCAGTTCATAATCAGCAAAGGAATGATCATACTACGCATCAAGTTGTTATTCCTGTAGGAGCAATTTGGTGAAGGGTCATAATTTCCCATCAAGTTATCTTTCCACCTATGCCTCTAGGACACATTCTTTGGATTCCTTCTACTCTGTACATGGATCATATCAACATTGAATATATGGATAGTGACAACTCTCCGTATTCACCAACTGGTAGTCATGAGTTTGCCGATGATGACTAATCATGGGGTCTGTCCATGATCGTGACTATGGGCACGTTAACCCTCTTTAATAATTTTGTGGACCACACCACTATCTAAAGGTGGTATTCTATCGACCGTGTCGACAGATGTTTCTAGAGTTGGTTTGTTCTTTTCTTGGTGCCAAAGCGAAGTGGGCCCATAACTCTTTGTAATCATTGATGCCACCACTTTATGATATCTGTTGATCTCTTCATATCCCAGCTATAAATATGAGAGCTCACATGAGGTATCGGCATTCAATTTGGCATTCAATTGACATTAGAGTTTGCATTTAATTAGAGTTTGCAATTCAAGTTGGCTTGAGTCATAGAGTCTTAGAGTAAAGGTGTCTTGTTCCAATGTAATAGAGTTCTATCCAAAAGTCTAGTCTATTTTGTAATCAAGTTTTATCAATCAATAAGAAGGTCTGATTTAAGTCTTATATGCTCCTATTCTGCTATGCTTTTATTCTCTACCCCTAAATACTCCCATGTTTGATATGATGATCAATTCTGATAATTTAACAAGTTTCTATCCTATCATCATTCAGCCTCATGAAATAATTTTGGCATAGAAATATTCTCTGTATAAGAAAGGCAGGTATGAGTGCAGAATTCCACTCAAAGAAAAAGGTAGAAAAGTTATTGATAATTCCTAGATCCATAGAAAGATAAATCTTTATCAAGATAATATCAATTCAGTTATTTCCAAGATTGTTACTAATTGTTGTTCTGAGAATCCGCTTGCTTTTCAGCATAGAAAGAAGCATGAATGTTTTATTGAATTGAAGATGACTATAGACAAGTATGGAAGACAAGTTGAGCCTAAATTCAAAGCTCATCATTTAGGTATGTCTCCTTCTTTAAGAGATGAATGCTTACAGGAAATTACTCAGTTAAAAGAACAAGGACTAATTAGAGATTCTACTAGTCCATGGGGATGTGAAGCCTTTTATGTCAATAAAAGGTATGAACAAGTTAGAGGGAAAAAGAGATTAGTGATAAATTATATTCCCTTGAATAAGTATGGTGTTTTAGTTCAACACCTGATTCCATCTAAAGATGAAATCTTGCAAAGGATTAGTGGCAGCAAGGTCTACAACAAATTTGAAAGTGTGATTTTATGAATTCTCTACATATTGTTTCTATTGTGCTTTTAATCTCTGCCCCTAAATGGTATCAGAGCCAAGTCAAAATCCATTTCCATGTTGAAATCCATATCCTAATTATAGTATCATTTACATTTTGAATAAGCTAAGTTGCATTATTTTTGTGTTATCTGCATATCCTCGAGTATATTGGTCTAGTATCGCATTTAGTTGCTCTTTAGAAAATAGGGAAGTGGCGAGGTCCTTGAAGCCAGAGAAGGCGTGTTGTGGATCTGATTTAGTACCAAAGATACAAAGATCAATGCAAGCTCTAGTTCACTCTTCAAGTGATATTCTAGGTACATTTGAAGTTTGCACCTTATCTGAACTCTCTGTTAATGATACTACTATTGAGATTGAAGAATCTAATCCTAGTCTAGGATGGACTTTACCCAGTCTTAAGCCCTCAAATGTTTATGATAAGATTACACCTTTCCATTTGATTGCTAAAACTAATATCAAGATATTTGAGAATGTCTTACAAGTCAAAACAACTGACCAAAATAAATATTACTTATAGTTGTTTGATGATAAAACTATTGCTCAATTACGTTCTCAGCAAAAATATAAGTTTTTGCATATAGGAGCCATATCTATTGGTATTCATCCTCTCTTCCGTTGTGGTCTGACTGTTAGTATTCTTGCTTGTCTTATTGACAATCGCCATATGTCATTCTCTGCTTGCTTACAGTGTGCCTTGCAAATTGGTTTATATGATGGTCTAGTTTATACTACTATTCACCCAAATTACCCAATAGCCATCCATCAGGAAGCTAATTTCAATAAAATCTTTAAGCTTTTTTTGCAAACTACTGTTTTACATATGATAGCTGGTTTTTGCCCTTTAGCTATCCAATATATGGTTATGTATCAATTGACAAATACTCTCTATCCTGCTGTTAAACATACACCTGTGCAAGGCCAAAGTGTGGTGAGTAGAGCCACACCAAATAGTCAAATATTGCCTGCAGAAGCTATTTCTTGGTCAGAATTAAAGTTTGCCAAAAAATGGATTGTTGACATTGATTTTATTCCTCAACCTAGGAAATCTCTATCCATGGCCACATCTATAAAAGACCTTCCAGATATATCTTTGTCATATTTAATCCATCCTCCAATTTAATTTTTGATGTCTGTCCTCCATGCCAGCATAACCAAAAAATTCATGATCCCCAGATTAAATGATATTATTGTCTTGATTGCAAAAATATCTTGAGTCATCCAAGTCAATCAGTCAGTCACATGGCTCAAAGGGATAAGCGAGATTTAGAACTACAAAAATTATTTGATAGAAATCAACAATTTATTTCTTCTACTCAAAAAGTATGTATGGAAGGATCCTCTGGTCAGGATGGTGGTCATACTTGGAAAACCCCTCTAGGAGATGAGTCCTACAGTGAGAAAGGATTTCCAAAGTTGTCTAATTTTAATTGGTACTCCCTTAATGGGAAAACTAGATCTTAAATGTATTATTTGAGAACTTCTGACGAAATGCCTTGATCAATCTAGTGAAGTAAAGCTTTTAAATTGGAACAATGTTGCAATGAAGTGTTTAAATACCAAAGTTTCTAGTATTCAGTCTAGTCTGGATCAAATCTCTAATATGATGAAAAGCATAGAGTTATACCAAAAAGGTGAACTCTCTAAAGCTATTAAAGTTCTAAATAGCAATGAGATAACTAGGCAAAACCAAGTCATTCAAAAAATAGATACTGAATTTGTAATGCTAAAGCAGCAACAGTCTGAAGCTATCAAAAAGATTCATGAATTTAAAGCTAAAACTATTCCAAGGCTTGATGAGATAAAGGTTCAAAATGTAAAAGTCATTCAGGAATAGTCTGAGATAAGTTCTCATGTTTCTTCTATGTAGCAAAATTTAGAAGAAAAAGCTAGAGAAACTATTTCCAATATTGATAGTCTTTCTAGAGAAATAGTCAATCAAAATCAAAATGTTCCCTTACTTCCTGAGATACATCATAAGTTATCAGAACAATCTTCTTCCTCTATGGATATGTTTTCTCTATTTGATGTTGCCTATAATAGACAAACATGGCAAAATGTAGGAAAACATCGGAAAGAAGAAATGAAGAAGATAAAGGAAAAAAGAAAATCAGAAAGTGATAATGTAGTAGATAGAATTTTTCAGATTGGTATGGCAAAGATAGAAGTAGAAGAAAAGGAAGGAATTTTTGAGGTAGGAGACTCATCCACTTATAGACCTCCTTTAGATTCAAAGATTAGAACATTAAATCTTTAGCCATTTTTTTGGAAATTTAATTGTGAATCTCTAGCCCGTAGAAAAGAAATGATATAAGCTATGATCTCATGGGCTAATGTCCAAATTTTTGGTCTCAAGAAAGATCCGGTTAATGTTACTCAGCAAATTTCCAATGGTTTCATTGGTAATATCAAAGAATGGTGGGATGCTTCTGGTCAAGCATTTCAGGATAATATTGTTAGAGATAATGAGCCGGTAGTTGCTTTGTGTAATGCTATTTATTTAGAATTTATAGGAATTATAGATAATGAAAAAGCTGCTAATAGAGCTAAGTTTCTAAAAGCACAGTTATGTGACATGACTCAGTTAGATGAGTACATGTGTTATATGGAAAATTTATTTTATAGCTCTGGCGAGATTTTCAACCCTGCTTATAAGATAAGGTATACAGAATCCTTTCCAGAATATTTTTCTACCAAATATAAAGAAGCAATGGGTGATGAGTTGTCTACAATGTCGTTTGGAAGAATCAATTAGAGTATCAAAGCTGTGAATGAAAAATTGTGCTTAGAAAAGAAAGCGCATAAAGAGACAATGAAATTTCATAAGCAGTTAGGTGTCAAATTCTATAATTCGCTTGATGATTATTTTGGATGTACTGATCTTAATCAGTATAGGAAATTTAGAAGTAAAAAGAAGAAATAGTCTTATTGTGCCTAATTAATTGCAAAAGATCAGTTCCCTTGGAAACCTAAAGGTAAAGGTAAGTTTTAGAAGAAGACAAAGAAGTTATTTTCTAAGAAGCTTTTCAGAAGAAGAAAACATGGGTTTTCTAAAGCCCTTATTAAATGTTTCCTGTGTCAAGGAAATCATTATGCTAATAAATGTCCTAACAAGGAAAAGCATTCTAAGAAAGTCAATTTTCTTCGGCAATATGGTCTTCATGAAGATGATTATGTTTTACTAACTGATGAAGATTAACAATAGTATTCTTCTGATATTCTCTGGAATGAATCTTCAAACTCAGAATCTGAAGATGAGAAAATTAATATGAATTGTCATGAAGTGAGTTCTAGTACTAAATCTTCTGAATATGATTCAGATATTCATTTTCAGATTCATATGATAAAAGCTCAATTTTCTGACAGTCTTATTTTATCACAACAAATTTCATATTTGAAGCAAAAATATGATAATACTCTTGTATATATGATTTCTAAAAGAAAGTTTTTACGACAACAAATTGCTAATACTAAGCATCAGTATGTGATACACATTTCTCAGCAATAGCAGCAGAATGAGCAGTTATCTAATTAGTTTTCCCAAAATATGACTGTCTAGTCTCTTCATATTCAAGCTATTTATTAGCCTGGCATGCATGCAAGAAATATTTAGTGCTCTCAGTGTATTCTTCAGCTCCAATGTTTTCTTTCCCATGCTCAAGAGGAACTTCAACAACTTTTGAAGGAAGAAGCTGATGCTGAGGCAGATGAACAACTCTTTGAAGAAGAGTTAGTCCAGGTAACTGATTGTTACTCTTCTTTCGAGAGGGTGAACCCTCTCACCCTCAATCTCAATTATTTTAGACTCGGGATATGAATAACAGTATTCATCAGGTATCTGTTCATACTACCAACAATCTTGTATGTGAGTTAACTATTAAGTGGAATGGGTTTAAATCTTATAATTTGGATGTGTTGATTGATACTAGAGTAGAAATATCTCTTGCCCATTATAATTCCATCCCTACAGATATGTGGAAGTCTGATTTCCATAGATTGACATTCAATACAAGTATAATAGTCTCAGAATTGTCTACTTTTGTGCCTATTGTGTTAAGAGATTCTGTGTATCAGTTTAAGGTTGTTCATCATGAAATTACCATGTTTGATATGATGATGGGTTATAATAATTTAACAAGTTTCTATCCTATCATCATTCAGCATCATGAAATAATTTTGGCACGAAAATATTCTCTGTATAAGAAAGGCAGGTATGAGTGCAGAATTCCACTCAAAGAAAAAGGTAGAAAAGTTATTGATAATTCTTGGATCCATAGAAAGATAAATCTTTGTTAGGATGATATCAATTCATTTATTTCCAAGATTATTATTGATTGTTGTTCTGAGAATCCACTTGATTTTCAGCATAGAAAGAAACATGAATGTTCTATTGAATTGAAGATGACTACAGACAAGAATGAAAGACAAGTTGAGCCTAAATTCAAAGCTCATCATTCAGGTATGTCTCCTTCTTTAAGAGATGAATGCTTAAAGGAAATTATGCAGTTAAAAGAACAAGGACTAATAAGAGAGTCTACTAGTCCATGGGGATGTGAAGCCTTTTATGTCAATAAAACGTCTGAACAAGTTAGAGGGAAAAAGAGACTAGTGATAAATTATATTCCCTTGAATAAGTATGTTGTTTCAGTTCAACACCCAATTCCTTCTAAAGATGAAATCTTGCAAAGGATTAGTAGCAGCAAGGTCTACAACAAATTTGATCTTAAGTCTGGATTTTGGCAAATTCAGGTTGCTGGAAAAGATAGATATAAAATAGCCTTTATTACTCTATTTGGACAATACGAATGGAATGTTTTACCATTCGGCCTAAAAATAGCACCCAATATATTTCAGCAGATGATGAACCAGATATTTGTTGCATATTCAAGTTTCATTATTGTTTATATAGATGATATTTTAGTATTCAGTAAATCTCCCAAAGAACACCTGGAGCATCTAGAGCAATTTTATAAAATTGTATTTGAGAATGGTCTGGTACTCTCAGCCAAGAAAATGATAACATTTAGAGATGAAATAGATTTTCTTGGAATCACAATAATATTAGGTGAAGTTACAGTTCAAGAACATGTTTTGAAAGCTATTAACAATTTCCCTAATGTTTTAATAGACAAAAAGATGTTACAAAGATTCTTGGGTTGTGTAAATTATGTTGTTGGTTATTATTATCAGCTTGCTCAGGAAAGAATGTTGTTAAACAAAAGATTATCTAAAAATGCCCCAGAATGGTCACCTATAATGACTAAAGTAGTTCAGAGATTCAAATAAAAATGTCAGCATCTACCTCCATTGACTTTACTAGGTAATGGTCTAAAAATTATAGAGATTGATGCCTCTGATTTGTATTAGGGAGCAATATTGAAAAAAAAGATGGCAGATGGATTAGAAAGGCCATGTAGATATGCATCTAGAACCTTCAAATAGGCTCAAAAAAATTACCTTCAGACTCAGGATATGAATAACAGTATTCATCAGGTATCAGTTTATACTACTAATAATCCTGTATGTGAGTTAATTATTAAGTGGAATGGGTTTAAATCTTATAATTTGGATGTGTTGATTAACACTGGAGTAGAAATATCTCTTGCTCATTATAATTCCATCCCTATAAATATGTGGAAGTCTGATTTCCATAGATTGACATTCAATACCAGAACAATAATCTCATAATTGTCTGTTTATGTGCCTATTATGTTAGGAGATTCTGTGTATCAGTTTAAGGTTGTTCAGCATGAAATTCCCATGTTTGAGATGTTGATTGGTTCTGATAATTTAACAAGTTTCTATCCTATCATCATTCACCCTCATGAAATAATTTTGGCACAAAAATATTCTCTGTATAAGAAAGGCAGGTATGAGTGCAAAATTCCACTCAAAGAAAAAGGTAGAAAAGTTATTGATAATTCCTAGATCCATAGAAAGATAAATCTTTGTTAGGATGATATCAATTTAGTTATTTCCAAGATTTTTATTGATTGTTGTTATGAGAATCCACTTGCTTTTTAGCATAGAAAGAAGCATGAATGTTCTATTGAATTGAAGATGACTACAGACAAGAATGGAAGACAAGTTGAGCCTAAATTCAAAGCTCATCATTCAGGTATGTCTCCTTATTTAAGAGATGAGTGCTTACAAGAAATTACACAGTTAAAAGAATAAGGACTAATTAGAGACTCTAATAGTCCATGGGGATGTGAAGCCTTTTATGTCAATAAAAGGTTTGAACAAGTTAGAGGGAAAAAGAGACTAGTGATAAATTATATTCCCTTGAATAAGTATGTTGTTTCAGTTCAACACCTGATTCCATCTAAAGATGAAATCTTGCAAAGGATTAGTGGCAGCAAGGTCTATACCAAATTTGATCTTAAGTCTAGATTTTGGCAAATTCAAGTTACTGAAAAAGATAGATATAAAACAGTCTTTATTAATCCATTTGGACAATACAAATGGAATGTGTTACCATTCGGCCTGAAAATAGCACCTAGTATATTTTAGTAGATGATGAACTAGATATTTGTTGCATATTCAAGTTTCATTATTGTTTATATAGATGATATTTTAGTATTCAATAAATCTCCCAAAGAACACCTGGAGCATCTAGAGCAATTTTATAAAATTGTATTTGAGAATGGTCTAGTACTCTCAACCAAGAAAATGATAACATTTAGAGATGAAATAGATTTTCTTGGAATCACAATAAGATCAGGTGAAGTTACAGTTCAAGAACATGTTCTAAAAGCTATTAACAATTTCCCTGATGTTTTAACAGACAAACAGATGTTACAAAGATTATTGGGTTGTGTAAATTATGTTGCTGGTTATTATTATCAGCTTGCTTAGGATAGGATGTTGTTAAACAAAAGATTATCTAAAAATGCCCAAGAATGGTCTCCTACAATGATTGAAGTAGTTCAGAGAATCAAATAAAAATGTCAGCATCTACCTCCATTAACTTTACCAGGTAATGGTCTGAAAATTATAGAAATTGATGCCTCTGATTTGTATTAGGGAGTAGTATTGAAAGAAAAGCTAGCAGATGGATCATAAAGGCCATGTAGATATGCATCTAGAACCTTCAAATAGGCCTAAAAAAATTACCATTCTACACACAAAGAGATACTTGCAGTTATTAAAGCTATATAGTCTTTTATGTTCTTTGTGAGATCATAAAGGTTTGTAGTCAAATCTTATTTGAATAATTTTATGAGTATCTTAAATGCTACAGATAACCTAAAGAAAGGATCAATCAGTAGACTTGTTATATGGGCTACATATTTATCTGATTTTGATTTTTTAGTATAACATATCTCTGGGAAAAAAATTCTCTTGAAGATTTCATGACTAGAGAATTTCATATAGAATCAGGTAAGACTATTATGATTGTAACTGTAGAAGTTCATGATGAATTTCACAGTCATATCTGGAGAAGTGTTCCATCAATTCCTAATCAGGTCAGAAATGAAGTTACATTACTAAAATCAAAATCCTATGAAGCAGCAAATTTCTTAAATGATAGAAATTTGGATTGGACTTCACATTTTACAGACCCAGATGGATCTAATACCTGTTCTGTAATAATGTTATATCGTGAAGGTGATAATCGTGATTATACAGGTATTCATAATCCTTTTATGTAGCTAATTAAAAGACAAGGAACAAAATTCTTTTCTTATTGGTCTACATTCTGGCCTAGTTATAATCTAGGTGGTGAAAACTTTTGGGAATCTGGTGAAATTCCAGATTACTTGTTTGAATTCTTAGATTGTATTTTGCCAATAAAAGCTTTAGATGGTCCTACTATCAGAATACCTCCAAGGATGATAAAAAAATATTTTTGTTGCTTTAAGGATTCCTTTGAGAGTGAAAGTTGAATTTCATTCAATTCACAATCAGCAAAGTAATGATCATATTATGCATCAAGTTGTTGTTCCTGTCGAAGTAGTTTGGTGAAGGGTCATAATTTTCCATCAAGCTGTCTTTCCACCTACACCTCCAAGACACATTCTTTGGATTCCTTATGCTCTGTACATGGATCATACCGACATTGAAGATATGGATAGTGACAACTCTCCATATTTACCAGCTGGTAGTCATGAGTTTGCCGATGATGACTAATCATGGGGTCTATCCATGATCATGACTATGGGTGCGTTAACCCTCTGTAATTATTCTATGGACCATACCACTATCTAAAGGCGGTTTTCCATCAGCTGTGTTGATAGATGTTTCTAGAGTCGGTTTGTTCTTTTCTTGGTGCTAAAGCGAAGTGGGCCCATAACTCTTTGTAATCGTTGATGCCACTGATTTGTGATATCCATTGATCTCTTCATATCTTAGCTATAAATATGAGAGCTCGAACGAGATATCAGCAATTCAGAATGAGTCTGAGTCATTCAAAGTTGGTTTAAGTCTTAGAATCTTATAGTAAAGGTGTCTTATTCTACTACAAAAGTCCTGTAATCAAGTCTTATTAATAAGAAAGTGTGATTTTATGAATTCTCTACATATTGTTTCTACTGTGCTTTTAATCTTTGCCCCTAAATTAGCTTCAGACTGTTGGTACTTTAGCATATAGATTCAGTATCTATTTTTTGAATGACTTGGTTTTGCCTGGTTATCTCATTGCTATTTAGAACTATAATAGCTTTAGAGAGTTCACCTTTCTGGTATAACTCTATGCTTTTCATCATATTAGAGATTTGATCCATACTCG
The DNA here is from genome assembly GCA_037957365.1 of Torreya grandis. Lineage (NCBI taxonomy): Eukaryota > Viridiplantae > Streptophyta > Pinopsida > Cupressales > Taxaceae > Torreya > Torreya grandis. Next base: position 5,432,108 of record JARHVA010000185.1, read on the forward strand.
ATTGAATACAAGAAACTTTGGTATTTAAACACTTCATAGCAACATTGTTCCAATTTAAAAGCTTTACTTCACTAGATTGATCAAGGATTTTGTCAAAAGTTCTCAAATAATACATTTGAGATATGGTTTTCCCATAAGGGGAATACTGATTAAAATCAAACAACTTTGGAAATCCTTTTTCACTATAGGACTCATCTACTAGAGGGGTTTTCCATGTATGACCTTCATCCTGAACAGAGGATCCTTCCATACAGACTTTTTGAGCAGAAGAAATCAACTGTTGATTTCTATCAAATAATTTTTGTAGTTCTGAATCTCACTTATCCCTTTGAACCATGTGAAATAATTATTTTAGACTCAGGATATGAATAACAATATTCATCAGGTATCTAT
>JARHVA010000185.1:5437500-5537500 GCA_037957365.1 Torreya grandis
GACATTCAATACTAGAACAATGGTCTCAGAATTGTCTGCTTTTGTGCCTATTGTGTTAGGAGATTATGTATATCAGTTTAAGGTTGCTCAGCATGAAATTCCCATGTTTGATATGATGATCAGTTCTGATAATTTAATAAGTTTCTATCCTATCATCATTCAGCCTCATGAAATAATTTTGGCACAGACATATTCTCTGTATAAGAAAGACAGGTATGAGTGTAGAATTCCACTCAAAAAAAAAGGTAAAAAGGTTATTGATAATTCTTAGATCCATAGCAAGATAAATCTTTGTTAGAATGATATCAATTCAGTTATTTCCAAAATTGTTACTGAATATTGTTATGAGAATCCGCTTGCTTTTCAACATAGAAAGAAGAATGAATGTTCTATTGAATTGAAGATGACTATAGATAAGAATGGAAGACAAGTTGAGCCTAAATTCAAAGCTCATCATTCAGGTATGTCTCCTTCTTTAAGAGATGAGTGCTTGCAGGAAATTACACAGTTAAAAGAACAAGGACTAATTAGAGACTGTAATAGTCCATGGGGATGTGAAGCCTTTTATGTCAATAAAAGGTCTAGACAAGTTAGAGGGAAAAAGAGATTAGTGATAAATTACATTCTCTTGAATAAGTATGTTGTTTCAGTTCAACACTCGATTCCATCTAAAGATGAAATCTTGCAAAGGATTAGTGGCAGCAAAGTCTACAAAAAAATTGATCTTAAGTCTGGATTTTGGCAAATTCAGGTTGTTGAAAAAGATAGATATAAAATAGCCTTTATTACTCCATTTGGACAATATGAATGGAATGTGTTACCATTCAGCGTGAAAATAGCGACCAGTATATTTTAGCAGATGATGAACCAAATATTTGCTGCATATTCAAGTTTCATTATAGTTTATATAGATGATATTTTAGTATTCAGTAAATCTCCCAAAGAACACCTAGAGCATCTAGAGCAATTTTATAAAATTGTATTTGAGAATGGTCTAGTACTCTCAGCCAAGAAAATGATAACATTTAGAGATGACATAGATTTTCTTGGAATCATAATAAGATCAGGTGAAGTTACAATTCAAGAACATGTTTTGAAAGCTATTAACAATTTCCCTAATGTTTTAATAGACAAAAAGATGTTACAAAGATTCTTGGGTTGTGTAAATTATGTTGTTGGTTATTATTATCAGCTTGCTCAGGACAGGATGTTGTTAAACAAAAGATTATATAAAAATGCCCTAGAATGGTTACCTACAATGACTGAAGCAGTTCAGAGAATCAGAGAAAAATGTCAGCATCTACCTCTATTGACTTTACCAGGTAATGGTCTAAAAATTATAGAGACTGATGCCTCTAATTTGTATTGGGGAGTAGTATTGAAAGAAAGGCTGGCAGATGGATTAGAAAGGCCATGTAGATACGCATCTGGAACCTTCAAATAGGGTCGAAAAAATTACCGTTCTACACACAATGAGATACTTGCAGTTATTAAAGCTATATAGTCTTTTATGTTCTTTATGAGATCATAAAGGTTTGTAGTCAGGTCTGATTTGAAGAATTTTATGAGTATCTTACATGTTACAGATAATTTGAAGAAAGGATCAGTCAGTAGACTTGTTAGATGGGCTACATATTTATCTGATTTTGATTTTTCAGTGGAACATATCTTTGGGAAGAAAAATTATCTTACAAATTTCATGACTAGAGAATTTCATATAGAATCAGGTAAGAATATTGTGATTGTTACTTTAGAAGTTTGTGATGAATTTCATAGTCATATCTGGAGAAGTGTTTCGTCAATTCCTAATCAGCTCAAAAATGAAGTTGCACTACTAAAAGCAAAATCCTATGAAGCAGCAAATTTCCTAAATGATAGAAATTTGGGTTGGACTTCACATTTTACAGACCCAAATGGATCAAATATCTATTCTGTAATAATGTTATATCATGAAGGTGATAATCATGATTATGCAAGTATTCATAATCCTTTTATGCAACTAATTAAAAGACAAGGAACATAATTCTTTTTTCATTGGTCTACATTCTGGCCTAGTTATAATCTAGGTGGTGAAAACTTTTGGGAATCTGGTGAAATTCCAGATTACTTATTTGAATTCTTAGATTATATTTTTCCAATAAAAGCTTCAGATGATCTTGCTATCAGAATACCTCCAAGGATGATGAAAAATATTTTTGTTGCTTTAAGGATTCCTTTCAGAGTGAAAGTTGAATTTCATTTAGTTCACAATCAGCAAAGGAATGATCATACTACGCATTGAGTTGTTGTTCCTATAGGAGCAATTTGGTGAAGGGTCATAATTTCCCATCGAGCTATCTTTCCACCTACACCTTTAGGAGACATTCTTCAGATTCCTTCTGCTCTGTACATGGATCATACCGGCATTGAAGATATGGATAGTGACAACTCTTCGTATTCACCATTTGGTAGTCATGTGTTTGCCAATGATGACTAATGATGGGGTATCTCCATGATCATGACTATGGGCACATTAACCCTCTTTAATTATTCTGTGGACCACACCACTATCTAAAGGCAGTATTCTATCAACCGTGTCGATAGATGTTTCTAGAGTTAGTTTGTTCTTTTCTTGGTGCCGAGGTGAAATGGGCCCATAACTCTTTGTAATCGTTGATGCCACCACTTTGTGATATCCATTGATATCTTCATATCTTAGTTATAAATATGAGAGCTCGAACGAATTATCGGCAATTTGAAATGAGTCTGAGTCATTTTAAGTTGGTTTAAGTCTTAAAATATTATAGTAAAGGTGTCTTGTTCTACTGCAAAAGTCTTGTAATCAAGTCTTATTAATAAAAAAGTGTGATTTTATGAATTCTCTACATATTGTTTCTGTTGTGCTTTTAATCTCTACTAAGGTACTCCCATGACATGAAAATGAAAGTATAGTAAGCTTGTACAAAAATAGGACTGTGTGTAGTGTGTAAGAGCCTAAGAACATTGCTTGAGGAGAAAATGTGATCTTAAGGAGACAATTTTAAGGTTTAAAATTATTTAAGGGGTATTTAAATCATAAATTAATAGAGTAATTATCACCAAACATGTCAAATATCAATAAGATCACCTACAAAAGTGCCTACTACACAATCATAATGAGGTTCTAAAAAGAGATAAAGTCTCCTATAAGTAGCATGAGGTTGAAAGATAATAAATTAAGGATTAAACCAATGAAATAATGATTTAAATTATATATAAAATACATATAAATCATTATCAATCCCAAACCAATGTGAAAAGGAGTAAAATTTAGACTTAAGACTAAGCAAATAGGTATCCTACTGTTAAATGTTAAGAAAATTCACCTACATGCCAAAATATGCATCCTCTAAGAATGAAAATTTGTGGAGTTGGTCATAATAAATTTATATACCTATAAATAATATTTATTAATTCAATATATTAGTGAAACCATTCACTATTTTATCACAACCAACCCCTTGTCTATTGATAGTCATGATACAAGTAGGCAGGCTTCTTGAGTTATTTTAAGGTGTGGTAAAGGGTTTAAAGTCATGAAATGTTTTGATAAGAATGGGAGAGTGATTTTAAGTCTAAATAAACCTTTTAAGTGGTGATAAAACTCAATTTTCAATTAAACCATGCCCTTGAGGGCCAAAACTAGTAGGTAGGACTAAAACCTGATAAGCACATAATCATCATTTTTCAATTTTTCATGAAGTTTTTCTTCATGATATGAACTTTAAAACACGTTGAATGGTAATTTAAACCTTTTAGAATATTTTTTAGTGAAAAAAATGTATAAATATTGATTTTATAGACACCTTAGGCTTCTTTCTTGCATACATAGTCTTGACAACCTCTTGAAGCCCAATTTGACCATGTAGAGATATTGAAAAAAACTTTTGCATGGGAGATCATTATTTTCACTATTTATTAAGGGGTAAATATAATAAATTTTCATGTAAATTGGTTTCTTATTAAATTTTTTTACATATTAAACAATCCTTAATAAGATATGGACCTCTTAAACCCTTATAAAACCCTCATAACCACCTGATGGAGAAAATGAGATAAATTATGCATCAAATGGAATGTTTTAGCCATGAAATGAGTTTGGTAGTCGTAAAAAATCCCATAATCACATCCATGACTAGTTGGTTGGCACATGTAGTACCTTCACTATACAGACTAGGCAAAATGAGTTAATTTTGAGATACAAATCAAGGCAAGGGTAATTTCACATTAAAAGGATTTGAGAAGAAAGGTAGGATCTTAAAATACATAAAAAAAACTCTTATAAATACATAAATAGGGGTCATTTTGGTCACTTACATAGACAAATAGGTTTGCATGTCAAAATAAGGAGTTATTTTTATATAGGGTGAAGAAGAATGGCTTGATTAGGCCTATATCATGACTCTAAATCATCATATATAGGAAATTAATGTTGAAAACAATACATAAGATCCTATAAAATCATCATTAAGTCAAGATATTGAAGAAACTATGTAGACATCTATGCTTCTTCTTGACATCACAAGACAAGGCCATCAAAAGGGGGTAGTATAAGCCAAAGTAATGTCATAAGAGCACTCCCAATCATCATGAACATCATCTTAAGGTCCTAATAGACATTTCTGATAAATCCATATTTAAGTAGTATAATTGATCATATTGGTCAAAAAACACCAGAAAGTGCCTAGAAGAGCCTATTTTCACTCTGAGAGAAGATTTCACATGCTTACTCTAGTACACACATTTTTCATGGGAATATGAAAAATTTGGTGAATTTAAATGGAATAATACACTAAAATTTTGTTGTATTGGTTTAGTATTTCAAGGCCCATGATTTATGAACAATAGTTAAGAGCCTAAAGCACTCTTAAATGCTTGCAAAACCCCACTAGCAGACTTGTTTATGGAGAATTAAATAATTATGCATCCAAAATCATTGAAACATATTTAATATCACATATATTAGGAAGTAAAATCTAAGAGACCAATTTTCATGGTCATTTGTTGTATGAACTTGGCAAAAATAGGTTTTTGAGAGGAAAAATCATAAAAGTAGAGTTACAAGGTAGTTTAAAGGAGCCCCAGTATATGGAGATCAAATATTAAAACTTTTTATTCAGCTTATAATCATCATATGCTCATAAATATGCTTGAGAGCACCCTTGGAAGATCATCCAAAATAACCAATCTGTAGGAAATAAAGGAAAAACTAACTAGTTAACTAGTTTGATGAATTTACAAATGTTTCAAGCCAATGAGGACCCATCACATGACATAATGAAAATTTTAATGTCTTGATATAATCATATTTTTAGGTTTTAAAGTTTATATGTAGGTTCTAATGGCCACCAATCATAAAAATTTAGTCTACTCTGCCTATTTTGACCTAGTAGGCCTATCTAATCAATCAAGTGAAGAGAAAGGCATAGAAGATTGTTTGTAAAAGATAATTTGGAGTTGTCATGCCTCTTTAGCTATTCCACATCATGAAAAACTCCTTTATTTCATCTACATGCTTAACTAGTCATTGTTATGAGTTAATTAGCCTTCAACTACTTTAAACACATGCATAACTCATCTTGACTTACAATCATGAGTCAGCTTACTTCAACAAGAGTTGTATAAATAAATAATTAAATAACATGATAAATTGGGATCTTGGATAATAAAAATAAGGCCCACCACCTTGTTTTTAATTACAATATATCATGCAAAGATCATTCAATCAACATGTAAGCCATTAGACACAAGGAGAAGTCTAAATGACTATTGTTTACAAATTACAAAAGCAAATTAACTTGATTTAATATCTAGTTAACTTCTCATTATCTCCTCTAAGACAAATGGCTATATCCTCTCTCAAATTCTTTATATTTAAGATTTTAGGCCTATTTTCAAAATCAATCTCTTGAGTATTATTAAACTCAACTAAGATTGAGCTTTGTAAAACTCTTAAGCTAATAAAATGACTATTTTTAGATTCCATAAATAGGTTTAGTGTGACTATAGTGGTTTGATTTTCATATGTGGTACTATTTTCTCCATTTTTAGGTCCTAATCTAACCTAATCACTAGTATATTATATTATGCAAGTCATATATAGTGTTTGGTGTTGATTGATTGAGCTAATAGTGGATATACTAATTGATTAGTGCCTTGAATGAGGCCTTCCATCATTGCCCTCATAATTTGATCACTTGATGAAACCTTTATGTGAAATACTATTCCATAAGAATCCCTTAGTGTTTTAGAATTCATGATTTTAATTTCTTTCTAGTGTTGTATAAGTTCAAACTAAGTAGATGAACTAGTAATATAAGTGTATCACCATCAGTAAAATAGATTTCTCTTTTAGTAATCCTTTGAACCCTTTTCATCATAAAAAATATAGTAGGTTTTATTAATTTGAGCATCAGTGATACATTATAGGATCTAGCATCATAATCTAGATGTATGGTCTAAGTGTCCTAAAATATTAGACCATTCCAATGTCAGTCTAGGTATGAAGTAGATCTTAGAAGTCTGCCTTTAGCAGGGTGCTATCTAAGTTACTAACAGTTCTAGCACACCCAATGGGACATAAATATAACCATTCGAGTACACATTTACAACATCTTGGTCTTCATATGGATTTCAAGTACTCATATAGTCTTTATGTCTAAGGTAAAAGGCAACTTTTGTTCATAATTCATAGATTTTCATGTGTTTTCTAGGCTATAATAACCAATGGAGAAGACTTTGGTCATTCACCTCCCTACCAAGAGTTCCAATATGATCAATATACATCTTCTTATGATCCCTATCAAACCTATAATCATCCCTAACATGATCCATATTATCCTTATGATGAGCCTCACCAACCATATATAAAATATTATCAATAGTATGGTGACTCATACCATCATGAACCTTATTATCTTCCTAATCAAACCAATCAAGTCTCAAAATAGTTCATTTTAAGCTTTAAACCCTTTTTGGATATTAGAAATAGATGGTAAGCATAGACACTCAAAAGAGATATAGATAGGATATTCCTAAGCATTAGATTGAGATTATGGGAACATCATTGTAATAAGCCAAAGAGGTATGTGCATCTTTCACAAGACAAGGCCATTCAAAGTTCAGTGTTGATATAAGTTGGTAGTTCATGAGAAAAATTAGTTCTCCATTGAGTTTCCCTTTTCCCTTTATGAATATCAAGCAAATGTATATCAAATCCCTCAAGAGTCATCTCAAGCCTTTCCAATATTTCCTACTTGGAAGTATATCCAAGATAGACTTTAGAAGAAGGAAGAATTATGTTTTGAAGAGGCTAATTTTCATGTTTCAAATTATATCATACATGAACCTTCATTTTCAAGTTTGTAGGGAGATATCTCTAGTGAGTTTAATCATGACTTTAAGGCTCACCTATCCAAGCAATTTGAACTTGCAAATCAACATCATCAATAGTTAATAGTAGCTGAAAAAGAAACACAATCTCAATATAAAGTTCCTCAATTCATACCCATGGCTAAAATAAGTGTAAAAGAAGAAGCTATTAAACCCAAGTTCATGACTTTAAAGCAAATACAATAGTCCAAGGAGAGTGAAGAATATTCAAGTTTAAGTCCAAGTGTGGTTCTAGAAGGCAAACAAGAAGTCATTTAGTCTCCACTCCTTTTCCTCAAAATCCTAAGGCCTTTCCTTCATGGAGATTTATTTAATATAACTTTTAGTTGAGATAAGAGGTGAAGGTGATTCAAGTAGAGCAACCACATGAGCAAAATCAATCATCTATGGCAACACCTTTGGACCTTTCTCATATTATTGAGTATTTTTAGGGGTCTACCATGTTAATTCCTGAGAAGGAGCCTCTTATTTTTGAATTGAATGAAGAAAGTTTAGTTGAGATGAATGAAAATGAGAGATTCTTGAGTAAATAAGATGAAGAGGACATAACCATTGAGACATTGGTTGACAAGGATAGCCATGACTTAGTCTTTTATAATGTCAAAGAAGATGACTTGCAAGATAAGCTTTAGATACAAGATAAGATATAAGAAGAAGAGGTTGCTGAGTCACAAGAGAAAGAGGTGTCAATTGAACAAAAGGATGCTTTTTCTCAAGATCTTTTTGGTCACATAATAGTTTTTCTTCATAAAGATGCTCCTCAAGAACTTGCAAAAGTTACCATTGATAGGCCCAATCCAGCTAAAGAAGATAAGTTTCAAGGTAATGATGATGAATTTTAGCATCAATAAATGGATATTTACACTAAATATCAAGCTCATCAAGTTCTCACACTTCCTATTGAGGATGTTAAAGACTAATCAACTACTAAATCTATTATGTTTTTCCCATAAGAAGATCAAGTTCATGATGATGTAAGGAATGAAAAAGTTTTGGTTGAAGTATTACCTCAAATCATTGCTCTTAAAGATAAACCAAATGAATAAGTATTTCCCTTTATCATTCCTAAAGAGATACAAGAGATCAATCATGAAAGTATTGATAAGTCACCATTCAATGTGGAGCAGAGTGAAGGTATTAACCAAGACGTATCAAATAATTGGAAACCCATGAATGAAGAATAATTTAAATTATTATTGTAAAGTAGAATAATATGATAAGAGTATGATTGGGTCTTGGATTCACATCTATAATCCATGCACATAAGAATGGAAGTGCAAGGCCCAATTGCATCACTAAGAATCTATGAACATGAAAATGCTCTAATTTAAAATACGAAACTACCAATAGGTGGAAATCATGGTTTAAGGTCCCACGGCGGACAATCCAACTTTCCATTTTACCCTGGAGGAAAGCTTTTCATTTTAGGTTAGTTATTTTATGTTATTTATTATGTTTTAATAAGTAAATAATACAAGCAGTAGTGTGTTGTCTTTTTGCTATTTTCATTAGTTTAGTTGTGTTTGTTTCTTAGTTTAGTTTTTTTCCTCTTTTTTCATTTGTGTCTCATTGTTTTCAAATTAAAATGAGGTATATCAAAGTTAAAGATTCTGTTTAGTAGTCAAAAGGGTCATTAAGTCATGTTGGTGTGTTTCATATTATCATTGTCATGTGAAATTTAGTATGTTCTTTTGACTAGAAGACTAGTCAACCCTTATGAGTCACAAAAAATGTTTGAAATTTTTCCTATCAAGGCCAAATGCCACCCCCTATAATTTGAAACTTCTTAGGGTACCATTACAAGCCTCTACATGGTGATCAATTGTGTATATTTTAGCCTAAAAATATAAATTTTGGTCTTTAAATAATAAAATTGTCTCAAAATACCACAAAACTATTCAAAATACCTTTGAACACATTCATATATATGAATTTACCTTGGTCACAAAGTTTCATCGGTTAAGAAGGTCATTTTATGCAAGTTTAAGCCTAAAAAGGCCCACTTTGAACTCCCACATACCAAGTTTAGCCCTAAAAAGCATGTAAAAGGTTAATTATTATTTTTTAACATGAATATGAATCATTTTTATCCTCTTCATGCTCTGAAATTGGTGGTGGAAGACTCAAGTCTGAGTAAAAGGCAAAAATAAGGCTTTTTCATGCATATTTCATAGAAAAGTATGAACTTGTATGACCATTCCATATAGGTGAGGCCATAATTAGGAGGATGAGGGAATATTAGGTGTTCCATAACATTTTCATGTCAAAATGATCCAAAACAGGCCTAAAATTGGTTCACATCCTTCATCTTACTTGTTTACACATAGGGAGAGCCCTTCAAGTTTGTAAGTGGTACAGCCATGAGAAAGAAAATATAGGTCTATAATTTTGGACAAAGAAAGTATACATAGAGAGATTCCATCTGAATCAAGTGTTTCTCAAAATTTTCATCTCCTTTTCATGAATCATCCCTTTGAAGTCAAGGCATACATCATCAATCCTGCATCAAGGAAGGCAATCAATTTTCTACAATTTCTATTCATCAAGACATCATGTCAAGAAAAATCAATTTTGTGGAGATTATTAGCAACATGACTTAGATTTATATAGAATCCATTAGTTTTGTTCCACATGTGTGATGGAAAAATAGATATTAATAAGGTAAAAGAGTGAAAAATTATAATATATAAGCATGTAAAGGAGAATTGTATGGTCCAAGAGAGAGAAAGCATTTCACAATTTATTGGTTTCCTAGTTTCCTATTTTAAGGAGTATCCTTTATGTTCATATTTTCCTCATCCAATATTCTCAAAGGTTTCATGAAGTTTCATAGTAATAAGATCATCAAAGGCTCTAAAGAGTCCTCAATAATCACTGTTTAGCAAATGTTAAGGTTTTCTAGCATTTGTGAAGGTTTTTCCATATTCTTCAGTTTCAATTTTAGCCTCGTATCCTCCTCCAATGGCATCCAAATTGATATATCTAGTGGAAATTATGTTCATGCTTACATAGGAATTTTTAAACTATCTTGAAATACTCCTCTTGTCCTTTTCCATCCCCGTTTTGGTCCATCTCCATTATCACTATTTTTCACTACCCTTCTCACTATGATCATGCTCCTTTCCACCCTCCATTCATAGTTTTCCATCATTCATAATCACCTCACCACTATTTAATTCATCTTTACTCCATTAATTCACTATCATAAGGAATCAAGGGGTAGAAATCATCGTAAGTGTGAAGATAAGGATATGTAGACCAAGAAATCATTACCTAAAACCAAGAATGACTACTTATAGTCATAAAGAAACATGGTTAAGGAACTTCTCATGAAGTAAAATGAAGGGAGAGTTTATATATACCTATTTAAAGTTATATGTTCAAATTATCTCATCAAGTTGTAATAAGTGATGGACAAGGATCATGCCATGGTTCTGATGACCTACTTAAAGTCAAACTTGTTGGGTGAATATTTTGTCATCAACTAACTGATGAGAAAATGGGTATATCAGCCACAACACAAGGAGATTTACACCACAAAAAATATGTGTTTACCACATCTAGATGAGGTAAATCTCTCCTCTCGTCAAGGGGAGGTTCCCTATAAATATTTATGCACTACATGTATATATATAAGTAAGCAGAAAATAATACTCGGGGTAATATAACAACATCCACCTCTCTTTTTTTAGAGGTGATATCTAAGGAACAAGAGAGAGAAATCCTAGTCATTAGCTAAGAACATTCCTCTTCTTTCAAGAATGGTATCCATCGTAGAGTATAAAATCACCCGAAGTAAGTAACAAAGTTAACAAAGAAACCTACGTAAGCATAAAGTCTTCGCCTAAAACTAAAAAGGATAAAAGGATCACCAAGATAAAAGTAGCTCAAAGTCTCTCTTCTATCTTTTAAAAACATCCTCAGATAATATCAACACACACACTTTGCTTATTAAATCAAATAGATAAGAGATTATCAAGAAAGAGGACATAAGAACCATTTCCTAAATAACACAAATTACTTCAACACAAAGTCTGAAATAAACCTGTTTCTCATTCATTCAATGAAATATGATTTACAAGTTGAGCACAAAGTCTCAAGAAGTGTCTCAATTTTAGTAGAGTTGTTGCTCTCAATTATCAGAGATATATTTACAAAATAGGTCTCCACTATATATAGGGAGAAACTTTCAAAATTAAAAAGATTAAAATATAAAAATATCTTAGTCAAAGATGAGTCAGCATTGACTTTGAGATATTTTCTAGATTTTTCACATGTAATTACATATTACAAAAGTACACATGAAAATATCTAAAGTCAATTACAAAGTGCATTTTGAATAAAGCATGGAAGAAAAGCTTCAATCTTTATTTCTAATCTTCTTCATGGTCTTCAACTTCTTTAGAGAAACTTCAGTGATCTGCAAGAACTTTTGTTGAAAAGACGTTGATGAAGAGGGAGCCTTTAGAGAAACTGTAGTAATAATCATGATTGTGCATTTAGGGGAAAAATTAGAAATCTGTAAAAACTACACATTTGAGTGATCATGACTAGGGAAACGCACTTGAAAAGGCTAAGGTGAGAGTAGGTCAAAAAATGGAAGAAAAGGGGAGCAGGAGTGGAAAATAGGAAAAATGAAAATTTCCCAGAGTTAGGAAAAATGGGGAGAAGGTATGTAGGGGTGGTAAAAATTGCCGCCCTTGCATATTGGAGAAGTTCTTGTGCATAGGTGGCAAAAATTACCACCTATGCACATCAAGGAGGAAGTATGTCGGTGGCAAATATTGCCACTGATGCATGTTGAAGAAGAACATGTAAGGGTGGAAAAAAATTGCCACCCTCACACCTAGAGGAGAGGAAATGGTGATGCATGGGTGGCATAATTTACCGCTCCTGCATGGAATAGACCAAAAGATGTAAGGGTGTAAAAAATTACCGCTCTTGCATGATAGATGCAAAAACTTGTCATGTTCCCCTGAATCATAATAGGACATGTGATGTATTCCACTTAACTTTCAAAATATTTTAGAAACCTTTGCGGGTCTTATAGAAGATGACACGTGGTGGCTTTTGATTTGTTTTATCTTTTTTCATGGGGCATTTTTCTATGGGATTTCTTTAAGAAACTCTTTAAACTTTGGTGATGAACCAACTGTTGAACCATTCTGTTGAACCAAGGCTTTGAACCATGCGTTTGAACCAACCGTTGAACCAAGTTTTGGTTCAATGGTTCAAACAAAGCCTTGAACCGACTGACGAACCATTTGATTGAACCAAAGAATGAATCAAAGCACTAAAACAAAGTAGATGAACCAAATGTTGAAACAAAGCATTGAACTGCTTGATTGAACCAACCTTTGAACCATTTGATGTTGAACCAAAAGATGAACCAAACATTGAACCTGCTACTGATGCTTGTCGATGGAAATTCTTGCAGAAGTTGTGAAGCCCGTTAAACTTGTAGAAATGACCCTGTTTACAAGGTCCATAAATTTCTAAAAAGCTTGAAAAATGAGGAATTTGAATGCCCAAGACAAATTTTGGAAAGGGAAAAGATAATTTTGGTTTGTAGGACCAAAATAATTCAAATGTTGTCCCAAAAATAACTGATATTTTTGGGAGACAATAGCTGGCTCCAGTTGGGGAACTTTTGTCAATTTCAAAAAGAATTGAAAGGAGTAGAATCCATAATCTCTAGTGTCTTCATGTGTACCATTGGGTTACGGAGTCATGCTACCCGAAAATGAAAGGCTCTAAAAAATGAAAATGAAAAGCATAAAATAGAACTAAAGACTACACAGATATACATATGTATAGATGATCTTATCTGATGCCTCAGGATTTGAAGCACTTCAGATGCTGCCCACTATGAGACAATGATGATGGCATCCCATCTTGATAAACCAGTAGGAAACCATTTTGTCCCCAGAATCATTGATGGGTGAATGGAACTCCCCACCAAGAAACCACTTTTATGTGCCTTCCCCTTGGTTTTCTTCTCTTGCCCCATAGCAAGACTTGACTTTTGGTCAAAAAACCATGAATCTTTGCTCTCCTGGTAAAGAGTTCCTTTTCTTGATTTTGATGGGTAGCAACATGGTCTAGTACCATAATTTGTTGTTCTAATAGCTCAGCCCAGCACATGTCTTGATTGTCCCCCTTAGATATCTCAAATTCTTCTTTATTTGGAAGGGAGGGTTCTCTTGCACTTATGCTGCACTCAACCAATTCTTCTACTATTTCATCCATGCCTGAAGACTCAAATAAAATTTGGGTTGCATGGGCTGCCATTTGGGTCTCGACACATTTGACATGATCAATTATGTCAAATGGCTGGATTGGACTAGGCATAGGGGATGGGAGTTCTTCTTTTTGGTTTATGGGAGGGGTGGGAGGACTGATCTGTGAAGTTGAAGTAGAAGGTGCAGAGATATTTGGGATACTTACTTTCTCAAAAATCACTAGGTACATCAATTGGATAGGTAGAGTGGTCACACTCTTAGCAATCAAAATTGTAGGCTGAGGTCACTCCTCTATTTCTCCTTTATCAGCTTGTTGAGCTAACTAATTTTGGGATTGGGTGACCATAGCATATGATCCTTTGGATGCTCCACCTTTACTTTTGGGTTCATCTTGGTAATCCAAGAAACCAATGTGGGAGTCGCCACCTAATTCTTCTTGATCTTCCATGAAGAGACCAGCATCATTTTCTTGCTCAAAATCAGGTTGGAAATAGGAAACATGTTTTATTTCCAAATATCCCACTACTGAGTTGGTTGGAGGTGCTTTAAGGGCAAGGTTCCTTTGTGGGGGAGGAAGATGATTTGGTTTCCCTTGACTTCTGGTAGCATTGCCTTGATATGGTTGATTGGGGAATGTCCTCCTTGGTATATCTTTATATAGAAGAGCAGAAGACATACCTTGTGCCATTTGCCTTTTCAAGGCTAGCAATTCATTTGCTAGCTTTTACACCATTGGGTCAGTGGTGACTGTGGGTGAGTATTCAAAAGATGAAGAGAGTTTGCCTCTATTTGGGTCTCTTCTTATCTTTCCTGCTAAAATAAGGTCATCTTCTAGCTCAGTAGCCAAGTCTTGAGCAGCCTCAAGGTCTATGTGTCTAGCCCATCTCAATAGAAAACTAACTTTAGGTAGCTGTGAGTTGATGAAGAAACACATGAGATTCTAAGGTGTCAACTGGGTGATCATGGGAATCTTGTGCCTCAACTTGTTGAACTTTGGCAATGAACCAACTGTTGAACTAAGGCTTTGAACCATGTGTTTGAACTAAGTTTTGGTTTAATAGTTCAAACAAAGCCTTAAATCGATTGATGAACCATTTGATTGAACCAAAGAATGAATCAAAGCACTAAAACAAAGTGTATGAACCAAATGTTGAAATAAAGCGTTAAACCGCTTGATTGAACCTGCCTTTGAACCATTTGACATTGAACCAAAAGATGAACCAAATGTTGAACTTGTTGTTGATGCTTGTTGATGGAAATTCTTGCAAAAGTTGTGAAGCCAGTTGAACTTGTAGAAATGAGCCTATTTGCAGAGTCCGTAGATTTTTGAAAAGCTTGAAAAATGAGGAATTTGAATGCCCAAGACGAATTTTGGAAAGGGAAAAGATAATTTTTGTCTATAGGACCAAAATAATTTAAATGTTGTCCCAAAAATAGCTAATATTTTTGGGGGACAACAAAACTCAGTCGTAGTTTATACATATATAGTTAGCTTCAGTTGAGTTAAGGCCATAAGCTTGGTCAATGTTGAAATCATGACATGAGTATATGAGTGAATATGAACTATCAATGAAGGTTTTATGACCCATCTTATGAATTCATTCAATTCATAAGCCAAAGAGACTACCATAAGTGAATAATCAAGTGTCCTTTGAGACACTTACATGCCTATATTGATGTTACAATAGTCAAGTGTTATGATAGTCAAGTTATTAATACCTTTCTAAGCTTGTGGAGGCTAGATGGGCTAGCTAAATGCATGAATAATAATAAGTTGATAGGAATTTAGGGATATCTCAGGTGTAATATAATTATTAGTCCTTGAATAGATAATGAAGCATAAATAGAGACATAAAAAAAATTTAGAACAAGCTAGAACCAAGAAGGTAAACAAAGCTAATGAGGGAGACTATCAATGGATTGGATTTCATGTTTATTGTTGAGATAAGTTGTCAAGAGATAATCATGACATAAAAGGTGTTAGTGCATGTTAAATTCACACCAAAGTCAATGAGGTGGCCCCTAATGGTTTAGAATATCAATGGAGGAAAACTCTACTCTAGGGGATGAGTTGTAGGTATGTGGTCTTTGACAACCTATTGATGGAATAGCTAGTAGTTCATATAGGTTATTGACAAGCTTTTTTTGATAGAGGTGTGGTCCCTAAAAGGTAGTGAATCTATATGTGAGTTGGATGGATGGTTGGATTCTAATTTAAAGTGGGTAGGTCTCAAAATAAACTCAAAAAATGAGGGAAGAATAAGTCAAAAAAGAAGGCTCTATGGTTTTTAGGAACTACTTCCCTAGTTGGTTTCTAAAAGGATAAATACTCTCAGATCCTATGCATGTTGTTAGCAGTAGTTTCACACACACAATAAAACATGACTAAGAAGTCTAAGGAGATACTAATTCAAGAAATTCATAGGCCTTAGACAAAGGTTTTTTTGTTTAGGGTAAGTATTACACAATCTTACTCAAGAGATTATGGCTCAGACTAGTGAAGCATCTGAGGCAGATATTGCACACACACAGAAAACTACATCAAGGAAAGTGCTTATGCACATTCATAATTATGAATCAACCAACTTAATTATCCTAACCAATATATTTCACCAATCTTTCAATAGTTGTACATTTATAGACCAGTACATCAATCCATATAATCAAGAATACATCCATAACTATTTCACACCAAAGATTATTGAAATATACAACCAAATAAAGTAGCAACTAATTACATATAGATTAGAAATAAAATACACAAACACATTCATTGATGATCAAAATTGATGTTTCTCCTATATTTAAACTTCTCTGATAAAAATTCAAGTTGGACTACAATTATTTATATAGACCTAGGGAAGGGGTCGCCTCATCCTCCAAGATCATACAAGGTCATTACATGTGATAGTGAGAAACTAAGTTATAGCTATGGGTAAAAACCATATAAGAGTCTACTTATAGTTATCAGTTTAATTTATCCTTTGTAAAATCTATGCAACATGTGCATGTGTACAAAGACAAAGGCAACTTTACAATTATAGTTTGAACTATATGCAAACTACAAATATATGCATTGTTTATAAAATTGTACATGCCTCCTTTTATAGGTTGTGAGAACAACCTATTAGATATTTTATGCTTAGCCAT
Organism: Torreya grandis; assembly: GCA_037957365.1. Taxonomy (NCBI): domain Eukaryota; kingdom Viridiplantae; phylum Streptophyta; class Pinopsida; order Cupressales; family Taxaceae; genus Torreya; species Torreya grandis. Next base: position 5,454,303 of record JARHVA010000185.1, read on the forward strand.
TTTTAATTGGAACTCAGACATAAGTACCACTTTACCAATTTTTTATAGCCAATGACACTATCGTTAACTATGACCAATCTAACTAAACTATGCATTACATATTCACCCATGCCTTTATAGAATATCCCATTGGAAGAATTTACAAGGTTTAAATTCAAAATAATTGATATTATTCACTTAATTTACCTTTGATATGTCATGTAACTATAGCCTTCTCTTGTTTTATTGTTGGATCTTCACTTTTGTATTCACTAACCAGATTAGTTCTAAGACATGCATGTTCATATGTTAGATTAACTATGAGACCTAATGTTTGTTGTTAAATATAGCTCAAGTGTATAAATGTCTACATACTCTATTTATGTCATTCCATTTACTACCTTTCAAAATATTATTGTTGCCTTTAGGACACACATCCTTACCTCATTGGGTTTAGATCTTGGAAAATTCCACTATCGAATCGCACCATTAAATCTTTTGTATGATGAAACATGAGCATGCCAGTTGGTATCTCCATGAGGCCTTTGTTATTTTTATAGTCCTATCTTGAATGTTTTTGTGTCACTTATCAACTCCTTAATTATTTTGGGACATTTTAAATTTCCACATTGATCTCACACCATCAATCATCTATGCTCAAGTTAATAATGTTTGTAGATCTTAGTGTTTTGACTCATTGATTCTTGCAAGCTTGACACTTATCATGTCCTTTTTCCTTTGAAAAGTTTCTATTAATATCATATCATTAGATAAACTATATGGATCAATGCTAGTTGTAAATATATATGGGACCACTAACCTTTGATTTCAATCTTAAATTTGATGTTCACATGATCTTGGAAGATGTCCATGTGACCATCAATAACGTCTACATGACCATCATAATTTAAATCCATGTCTTTTAATTGTTGAGCCTAAAATTGACATTCATGTGATCATCAATGATGTTCATATGACCATCAATTTTTTCCATGTGATCATCATAATTTGAACCCATGTATTTTAATTTTTGAGCCTAAATTTGAAATTTATGTGACTATCAATGATGTCCACATGACCATCAAATTAATTTAACTCCTTGCAAGTTAGACACTTATCATTTCCTAGTTCAATTTGCTTTGCAATCATAAATGAAAAGAGGACTTATCATATACTTTGGGAAATATATAAAGGACCATGCATAGATATTTTATACCAAGGTCTTTACTGTATTTAATAAATATGATTAGGTCTTGGGTTAAAATATTAGACTAAGTTCATAATAAAATGCTCTCTACTCAAGGGTACCACTTGGCAGCAAGGTATTGTTTCAGGGATTTTATTCAAGAGAAATGTTCTGAAGACCTTAATTTCATCAGATAAAATGCTTGAAACATAAATTCTAAATGAATTATCCTTTGAAAAAAATATTGAAGATAAAATGCATTTGGTCTGAAGGGTCATTTCATAGGGAAAATGTCCAAGATAGAAGTCTCAAAGGGTAGGTTATATAAATCTTGAAGGGTAGGTTCAAAAGGTACAAAGGGAAATTATGTTGATGAAAGTGTATTGGCAAGATTAATATGAGGAAAATGTATCAAGGGAAATTTTTTGAAGTCAAAATTCCATCAAGCAAAGTGTCTGAAACAAATATGTTGAAGACCCAATTCTATCAGATAAAGTGTTTGAAACAAATATGCCAAAACAAATTAGTCCATGGTAAAAATAATATAGTAATAAGTTCAAAACAATAAGTCCATAATATCTTAGCAACTTCCAATAATAAAATGGATAAATTACCAAACAAAGACAAATTGCATAAGTCCAATAAAGATAAGCCCCAAACATAATCCCAATAGAATTAGCTGATAGAAAGAGTTAGTCTATGAACATAATACCAATGCCATTTTGATAAAATATGAAAGGCCAATATTCAATATTTTCCCAAAAATTTTCATTAAACACATAGAAGAGGGGATGAAAGTTATTACCATAATTTTAAAATAAGGGGGTCCCCATTTCCATAAAAAAATAGGGGATGTTGGGTACAACAAATGATGACTTATAAGGGGAATACTCTTGAGTATTCAAGAACCTAGAACTTCAGTTAGCAATCCTTAAATAAATCATGAAATATGTCATAAAAGAATACTTAAATTATAAAAATGAAAGAGATTCCTAATTTCATTCACACAACATACTTTCCTTCTAATTTCTTGGATCTATATGTGTCAAACGTGTAATTTATTTAACCCTTGTTGTGATGAGGTTTTGAAAGGCTTTGATGGGGCTATAGTTTTTGTTCTAATATCTCTTAAAGATTATTATATCAAAGGAAGATTAGACATTGATCTACTACTAGATAGGTTTCTATAGCCCCAATAGAAATGCCTTGGGCTCTTCCTCCTTTCCTTCCATTATTTTCTCTTAATCATGATGCATGGTACATTGACCATATTTCATCATGTGAACCTTTTGATTTTATTTAAATTTTCTTTTGCTCTTTTGAACTCATTGGTTCTTTTCTTCTCTATTGTTTATTTTATTTTTGAGTGGAAAAGAAAAGAGTTAAAACCTGAGTGAGATGGTGGAATTATAAAACAAATCATTACTAGAACATCCTTGCCACTCATGTCTCTTCTCGTAATTGTCACTTATAACAAGTATTTAATGTGATAAGTGCATTTGATCCAATAAAATAGGAAAACTTTTTAAATTTATATGAAGTACTCTAAGAGAAAATTCCACATGCTTGGTAAAAGTATTAAATTATGACACCATTTATAATAATCCATGATTACCTACCTTCATCGTAAAGAATCAAAAATATAGAAATACACATAATCTATAAACTAGTCCCAAAATGTCAAGATTTTAATTTTTTCCTTTTCTACAAGTCATGAGCTTAGTTGGTTTGGTTTTTAGCTTAGTTATAGTTAGATAAAAACACATTTCTAATCATTAGAGAAATCAAAGAATAATTAATCTAGGAAATTAAGGAACTCAAATAAGAAAACACTGAAATCTAATCTAGAAAGCAGGAAACTATCTACGAAAGCAAAATACTAAAAGCAAGAAAGATTAATCTAGAAAGTAGGAAATCAATCTATGAAATCAAAATACTAAAAGTATGAAAGATTGATCTAGAAGTAGGAAACTAATCTTTGAAAGTAATAAACTATTTTAAGAAAGCACTAAACTATAATCTAATTCTATGTCTACACTCATCTATCCGTCATTACTCAATAACATCAGTAGATGACATGACCCTAAAGTAGTGCTTCAAGAACTATCCATTGACTAGATATGTGATCTCATTGGCTTGTAAGTCCTTCAGATGAAATGCATTATTACCCATGACCTCTAAAATATGTTATGATCCAATCCATAGTGGGTAAAACTTGTCATGTTATCCTTTATTTTCATGGGCTTTATCCCAAAGTAGAAATAGATCTAAAACCTTGAATGCCTTGACCTTTGATCTTTTATTAAACCACATCTTGATCACATCCCAATGTTTACTAAATGTTTGTAAGGCCTTAGTACTTGAATCTTCCATTTATATTATGTCCAACAATCTTGACTCTATTTTATCACTTGATTCTATGTAATCTTGCATAAATTGATAAGTGGGCAGCTTCAACATGATAGGGAATATTAACTTACATATATACACCAATAGATAAGGTAAATATTTAAGGGCTTTCTTATGTATATTTTGGTCTTCTCAAAGAGCATACTTCAATAAATTATGTCAGTCCTTGGGCTTGTCCCCAACTAATTCCTTAATTGCATCAATCAAATTCTTATTCATTGATTTTACCAGTCTATTTCCCTAAGGGTAATAGTTAGAAGTTGACCTAATAATAATCTAATTATCATGTTCCCAATAGTAAATTTTGTTGATATAAATTTTTTTCCATTATCACAAATCAAATAAATGGGTGTGTTAAATATATTTGTTATGTGTTCTTCCAAGAAGTGAATCACATCTTGGGCACTCCAGTTCTTTTTTACTATGGCTTCATTCCATCTAGTGCAATGGTTTATGGTATTATGCATGAATTTATGGCCACTAAGGAATCTAGGTTGATGACATCAATGAAGTTTAAACCTCACTAAGAAAATGGTCTTCTTTCAACAACCAATTGTAAAGGCATTGCTATGTGTACTTCTCTCTTGGCTAGAGATTGGCATTCATGGCATGTTCTCACATGAGCATGAGCATCCTTGAAAACTATTAGCTAGTAGTATCCTATTATTAAGATCTTTTGGGTTGTGATATTCCCAAAAGGATGACCAGTGCCTATCTTATGATGCACATTCTCTAAAATTTATCTATATTCTTATGTGGATACACACCTGAGATAAATACCTTCATAATTTATTCTATAGAGGACTCCCTTATTGATCATGTAATGAGAAACCTTCAGCCTCAAAGCTCTCCTCCTCTCTCTATTGAGTTCTTTGGAATATGTTCCTATAAGTAAATACTATATTATATCATTATATCATTCTCCTTTACATAATTGAGATTCACATACCTCTTCAACTGTGATATAAGGATCTAGTTTAGTCATAAGCTAAATAATGCCTACCCTTGAATGATCTTTGTAGGCTTGATCTCTATATAAAATTCTTGGAACTTGGCCATTCATTTACCTTGACATTCTTCTAATTAATTTTGTGATAGGGTGAGCTTAAATATGGGATCAAGTATGATGGAGATGGTTTTATTTCTCAAGATTTAATGCCAAAATTTCTTTACAACCTTGACAAGGGTGAAAATCTATTTATCAATCATAGAATACCTAAGTTCTATATCTTTCATATTTATGTTAATGAACACAATTAGATGCTCAATCTCTTCTTTCTTCTATGTGATGATATCCATAATCATATGCTCTAAAGTGAATAAATACAAGTAGAAATATTTCATAAAATATGGAGTAATTAATACTAAAGACTATGATACTACATCTTTAATGTCCTAGAAGGACTTTCAAGCTTCAGCCATCTACTATATTTTGGCATCTTTCTTTAATATGGTGTTTACAAGTTTAAAAATCTCCACAAATCCTAAGATGAAATTCCTTAAAAAAAATATCTTTCTAAAGAATGATTTAAGCTCCTTGTTGATTTGTGTCTAAATTTTTGAAATTGCTTGAATTTTATTTGGGTTAATGGTGATCCCATCCTTGGTGATGATGTGTCCCAAAATCTTGCCTTCAATCACTCCAAATATTATTTTTTTGGGATTAGTGAAATACCAAACTTTTTGCATCTATTGAATATGGACTTTAGGTGACTTATGTGGTATTTCCAATTCTTCAAAAATATTATAAGATCATCCATGTAGATGATTATACATTTTCCTATCAGTCTTTTAAAAGCATGATCTATGGCATGTTAAAAGGTAGCTCATATATTTATTAGTGAAATGGCATCCTATTATAGGCATAAGTTCCCCACTTCATAGTGAATACCATCTTCATTCTATCCTCAAGTTGTACCAATGCTTGATTATAGCCTAAAAATCCATCTAAAAAGGACATCATTTCAGAATCACTTACTACTTGTATCACCTCATCCAGAGAAGGTAAGGGATAATTATCCTTTCCAAAAGATTTTTTTAGGTTCCTAAAGTCCACACATAATCTAATCTCACCATTCTTCTTTCTTATTGAGACCAAATTGGCCACCAGGTAGAATGTTGGACTAGGAAGATGATTTTTGTGCTTAACACCTTCTCCACTTCTCTCTAGATGAAAGGCTCTAGAATGGGATTGACTAGCCTTTGCCTCTATCTAAATGGTTTATAATCTAGCTTCAAGATAATTATGTGAGTGATGACTTGAGGGTCATATACTTTTAAATTATTCATATGTTCAAATGATGATGTCCTTATATTGAGTGATTAAATCATTGACTCATTGTCTTTCCTCTAGGGTATATCTAAGACCAATATTAACATAGCATGGGCTATGTTCATCTCCTATATTTTTTCTTTTGAAGTGTGATTCACTAGCCTTGGGCTTTCTGAGTTGTTGATCATGAGGGTTTATATTGAATGGCCTTTCCAAAAATACCAACTCAACTGGAATTTGATTTTCTTTAAGCTAGAGGATGCCTTCTTTATCTGATTCCTCTTGATAGAGGTGATAATGTCCTTATCATCAATGACTTAGGACTTGAGTTCTCATGAATTAGTTAAAAACTAAATAATCTACTGGTCATCATCAAAGACCTAGAAATTTTATATGTTATCTAGAATAGAGGGTTAAGGTACCAATTTAATGGAGAAACTTTTTACCTTATATTCTTGTAGCAAATTTAGATTAGCAGCAGTAGTAACTAGTGAATTGATAGCTTGATCTAGGAAGGGATATTATATTGAAAGCTTTAAATATTTCAATAAGCTCCCATGCTCTATACTTGTATCTTCTTAAATAAGACAACTTGCACTAATATTTATTTTTTATTTGGTTGATCACCATCTCTGAGTCACCAAATACTAGCATATATTTCACATTACTCTTAAGTGTAAATTATAATCCCAGAACTAAATCCTCATACTCAACTCTATTGTTCATGCATGGAAATTTTAACCTATATGCTACCAAGAACTTGTTACCTTATGGATCTAATATCTCAATCCCCACACCTAATCCTTTCTTGGATCTAGCATTGTTAAACTGCATAGTCCATAACTGATTTGATCCTTTAGGTTCTAGCTTCTATACTTGACTTTGAGTAGTAAATGTATAAATAACAAGGCTAAGAGATTCATAGTTTACCTCTTCATTCTTGATGTTATATTTTGTAATGGGATACTTTATTCTCAGCTCTTTAACAATTCTAATTTGATTTACAATTTCCTTCCATAGCATTCAAATATGAGAGAATTCTATAGAAAGATATCCATTGAGTTTTTTGGACTAATCCCTACTCAATAATGGTTTATAGCATTCTAGTATGTATACCATAGAATATCAATGGTCATCTAAACTCACAGTTTAGATCCTACTTGAATGCACACATTGGTCAATTCTTCAACTATTGGTACTACTATTTTATCCAATTGTGAAATTGTTCTCTTTAAGGAGATTAGAGTGAGACCAAGAATTTGACATATGGATGTGGGCATGATAGTTGTAGATTCTCTAGAATAAACTAACAATTATGAATGTTCTTCCTGAATGCTTTGATATTCATCAAGAAAGGGTGAAACTTCTGGCTTACTCTTTTAGATGAGGTTGGTGTCAATAACTTTTTCTTTGTCTATAGATTATTTTGTTCCTTCCCTATGAACTTTTCTAGTAATGTACTTCCATAGTAGCTCCTTTTGTTTAGGGATCTGAGCTAACTCATGAAGAGTTATATTCAACTTGATCTTCTTCATATCTTCCATGATATTGTATATTCCTTTACTTGGTTCTTCCATGTTCTATGGTTGATTGTTCCCCTTTGGAAGGAGTGGATTATTGTCTACTTTAAGATTAAAAGGATTAATCATGGTATTTGGAGGAATTGATGGTATAAGTGGCTATTTATTCTTTAAATTGTATCCACCTCTCTAGAACTACTAGAAAGCATGAAATTTATCCATATTATGTTCTAGTTCATTATCATCTTTGCTTGGGAAGGGAAATTTGTGAGTTTTAAAGAACATAGTGGTGCTTGAAGAGCCAATATCCTGGTGGGATTCTGGTGGATTATTCATCTAATCCTATTTGAATACTTCTATTTGAAATATTTCAAATGCTTCATATAACTATACATAGTCAAGCTCACCATGTTGAGAGGTGTTCTGAATTCTTCACCAATTGGGAAGAGTCATTTCTATTATTTTGATATTTAGAAGTGTTAAAATATTGTTAAGCTACACAAACCTATTGAATTTTCTATTGTATCTTTGAAACCCAACATTCTAATTACCAGTTGGGTCATTTATATTTCCCATCTTCCTTTTCATATTTAAGAAGTAATTGATCAACTTTTAAACCATCTTTTGGATAGAAAGTATTTCTAATTTTGTAGAATACATACCTTATAAAATAGTAGTGGGAAGTGTAGTTGCTTATTAATTTTATTGATAACCATTTCCCATCATATGCTTGTTTAAGAATTTAAATTTTTGTTATGTTATTTGTGTCAATGGAGGTAGTGTGTACAATTGATTTTGATTGAACACAAGAATATTCTGCTTCACATGTGGTACTAGATTGAGTAATAAAAATCCATTATTGACATTAAGCACTCTAAGAATCTAGGGATTGAGCTTCCTATTTATGTTAATATCATCCTCGTATGCTAACACCAAATTTTTTGTAGTATCCACTCCTCTTAGGAACATGGTAATGATTGAGTCCAGGGCATTTTTATACATCTCTAATGTTAATGGCTCATCTGGTTTATATCTTTGGATCAACCAATTTTGCAGCTTTTAGAACCTTGCATTGAAAGTATAGATGGGCTCATTAGGTTTTCTCCTCATGCTAGTGAAGTGATGATATACCGAACCAAGATTGGTGACCTATCCAAATTGTGCAAGAAAATTTGTTTGACGTTCATCCCAAGAAGTGATGGAATTTTTTGTTAGATTTAAATACCAATCATAAGTAGCATCCATTAAAGTAAAGGGGAATAATATGCATACAACATCTTCATAGACAACATTAATTAGCCTTAATGTAACTTTAAAATATCTACTATGTTCTCATACTCTCATTGCTCCAAAAGGATCAAAGGATGGTAGGTAAATTTTAGGATTCCAAGGTAAATCATGCACATCTTCTAGGATGGCAATAGTAGATCCAACTGATCAGGGCTAATCTATTAGTTGATTAATAGGTAAAGGGTACCTTACAAGTAAGGGGTTCCCTAATGGAGGAGGTGGATTGTTTTGAATTAGGGATGCTAGTATAGTTCTAGGTCTCTTATGATATGCCAAGGGTGAGACTAGTAAACTAGCTTGGGAATTTAATCTGGTCAATCTCTTAGGTGACTCCAATACAACTTTACATAAATAATAACTGCTATTATTAGTGGTGTTGGACCTCCTTCTAGTGCCATTAAAATTATTGATGCATATTTTATGCACAACACAATAAAGAAGATTGCCTCTAAATTTTTAATATCTCAATAGAGTAGAACTCCACTTTAGGGCATGAGTTGTAGGTATGTGGTCTTTAAAAACCTATTGATGGAATAGCTAATAGGGCATGCAAGTTGTTGATAAGGTTTTTTAGATGGAGGTGTGGTCCCTAAAAGGGAGTGAATATCTATGTGAGTTGGATGGATGGTTAGATTCTAATCTAAAGTGGGTAGGTCTCAAAACAAACTCAAAAAAGAAGGAAAGGTATGGAAAAAAATAAGGCTCTATGGTTTTCAGGTATTACTTCCCTAGTTGGTTTCTAAAAACATAATGGCTCTCAAAACCTATGCTTGTTCTTAGCAATAGTTTCACACACACACACAATCAAACATAAATAGAAAGTCTAAGAATATATTTATGTAAGAAATTTATAGGTCTCAAATAAAGGTTGCTCTATTTAGGGTAGTTTTTACACACTCTTACTCAGGAGGTTATGCCTCGAGCTAGTGAAGTATTAGAGGTAGCTATTACACACACATAGAAAACTACATCAAAGAAAGCACTCATGTACATTAAAAATTATGAATCAATCAATTTAATTATCCTAATCAATAAATTTCACCAATATTTCAATAGTTTTTACACGTCTACATATTATTACATTAATTAGTATAATCAGTAATCCATTCATAGATATTGCACACTAAATATTATTGAAATATACAACCAAATAAAGTAATAACTAATTACATAAAAATTGGAAATAAAATACAGAAACACATTTACTGATGATTAAAATTGATGCTGCTCCTATATTTAAAATTTTCTAACAAAAATCTAAGTTGGATTACAATTTTTTATATAGACTTGGGGAAGGGGTTGCCTCATCCTCTAAGCTCATGCAAGGTCATTACATGTGATAGTGACAACCTAAGTTATGACTATGGTTCAAAACCATGTAAGAGTCTACTTACAGTTATCAATTTAAGTTAATCTTTGCAAAAGCTATGCAACATGTGCATGTGTACAAAGACAAAGGCAAATTTATAATTACAGTTTGAACTATATGCAAATTGTAAACATATGTGCTGTTTATTAAATTATGCATGCCTCCTTTTATAGGTTATGAGAACAAATTGTTAGATATTTTAAGCTTAGCCATTTTTAAGTGGAACTCAAACATAAGTATCACTTTACCAATGTTTTAAAACTAGTGACACTATTATTAGATGTGACCAATATAACTGAATTGTGTTGTAGACACTAGAAAACTACACACTTACAATTTTCAATGACTAAATGCCTTGGGACCCCATAAAAATCCCTGAAACATTATTGATCCTTAACAAACCCTTCTTAACCTAACCAAATCACTATTCTCCTAGTCACATAATAATATTCAAAATCACTATCTGAAAGTACTATTCAAAAGTACTATTCACTGTGGGACCCACTATCACTATTCATGATGACATGGTATATGACATGGAAAGTGACATGGAAAGTAACATAGAAAGTGACATGGAAGGTGATATGGCAAGTGATATGGCTTCAAAATGAGGTGGCTTGATGTGGGACATCATACTCCACTTGGGACCATTTCCCAAGGTAGTTAATGACTTCATTTAAGCATCATAAGGGGCCCCCTTTAAATATGGTGAATTTCTCCTTAAGGGGCCATCATTCAACATGTATTTTTCCTTCATACATGAAATTATCATTCAAAATGAGATACCTACCTTTTTAGTGCTTTGGGAAAGATAAAGGAAACTCATTTTTGACTTCTTAACCCAAATGGGAGACTCACCAACCCAAATGGGAATCCCCATCAACCTCATCTTTGAATATTCATGCACCACATGTAAAATGGTGCCACATTTAGAGTGCCACCTCTTTAAGTGATTTGATGAAGGCAAGAAAGGGTGGTGAAAAGTCTTTAAGACTCATTCAAACCCATATGCATGATTCCCTTTCAAAATTAGACTCATGTGCAAGGTGGGAGACTCACTAATCCAAATGGAAATCCCAACCAACCTCATATTTTACTCGTTAATTCACCACATGAAATATGGCACCATATTTCACTATTATCTTTTGTTAGCATGTTTATTAACATCAAATGCTATAAATACCCCCCCCTCTCTTTGACCCAAGGATAGGTTACAAGTTAATATTTGGTCATAAACATCTTATTACAGGTATTTGGAAGAGGTTATCATTTTTTAAGTCATCCATATCTTGGAGTAAAATATCACAAATCCACAAAACTCTACCAAAATCATCAAAGATCTTCAACAAGTTAATCTTCATCAATAAACATCTTTAAGCATTGAAGTAATCTTGTTGTTTAGTTATCTTAATTTCTTTATTCCTTTCCCTTTGGCCTTTCTCTTTCACTTGCTTCCTTAATCAACCTCTTTTAATTTTATCCTCTTACCCATATATATTTATCCTCTTGATCACCCTTTAACCCTTTGCCTTCTTGGCCTCATTTTGACCATTTGCCCCTTTACCTTCTTGGCCTTATTTTGACCATTTTCCCCTTTGCCTTCTTCACCCGCTTTTTGATCATTTGTCCCTCTAGTTTTATTGAACACATTTCCCTTCACCATTACAAACATTTCCCAACCCCAACCAAATCATTATTTTGACCTTTATCAAACCAATCCAAACCAAAACCATAACTTTGTTTTAGCCAATTTTCAGCATTAGCATTATTTAAACTAGTTACTTTATTTTAGCCATCTAAGCAAAGAATTTATTTTTTAAAATAATTTGTTGTTATTTATTGTTAATTAGTTTTAGTTTGCTATCATTTTATGCAAATATTTCCATTTTCATTTACCAACTTAAGTTTAAAAAAAAAAGTGGATTGACAGCCTCCTAAAAAGCTTTCGCTTCTAAGATATAGCTCATGCTAGGCAATCCACCCAACTACTTGTCTAACCAAAAATTTATGGTAGTGATTTATAATTTAAGGTCATTTTCCCCTATACAAAGAGGAGTTATCACAAAGTCTAGATTCAAAATTTCCTGCATTTAACAGTTATTCTTCTACACACCCTTCTCCACTAGTTTCTTCCTTTCACACTTAGGAAAAAGAAAAAATTAGATAGAAACATGTTCATTAAATTCTCACTCATGCCTTTATATAATATCCATTTGGAAGTATTTATAGGGTCTTAACTCAAAATAATTGATAGTGTTCACTTAATTTGTGTTTGAGATGCCATTTAACTATAGACTTCTCTTATTTTGTTACTAGATCTTCACTTTAATTTTCACTAAATACATTAGTTTTAAGACATGCATGTTCATATGTTAGATTAATTATGAGACCCAATGTCTATCATTAAATATGTCTCAAGTGCCCAAATATATACATGCTCTATTTATGTCATTCTACATTCTACCTTTAAAAATATTACTATTGCCTTTAGGACACACATCCTTACCTCATTGGGTCTAGATCTTGGAAAAATCCACTATCAACTCATACCATTTGGTATTATACATGACGGAATGTGATTGTGCCAATTGGAAACTCTAAGGGGGTTCTATGCTTTTTATAGTCCTAGCTCAAATGTTTTTATGCCACTTGGTAGCTCCTTAACTATTTTAGGACCTTTGAAATTTCCACGTTGATCTCTCACCATCAATCATCTATGCTCAAGTTAGCATACTTTTTAGATATTAGTATTTTGACTCATTGACTCATGTGATATTGACACTTGTCACATCTTTATTCCTTTGCAAAGTCTCTATCAATCTTGTACCATTGGATCAACTTTAGGGATAAACATTGGTCAATGATCTACATGGGCCCACTAACCTTTGATTTAAATCTTAAATTTGATGTTCACACAAACATAAAAGACATCCATGTGATTGTCAATGACATCCATACAACCATCAGAGTTTAAACATGTGTCTTTTAATTGATGAGACTAAATTTGACATTTACATGACCATCAATGACATCCACATGACCATTAATGATGTCCACATGATCGTCAATGGCGTCCACGTGAACACCAAAATTAAAACCCATGTATTTTAATTATTGAGCCTAAATTTGATGTTTGCATGACCATCAATGATGTTCACACAATCATCAAATTGACTTAACTCTCTATGAGATAGACACCTATCATTTCCTAGTTCACTCTGCTCTACAATCATAATGAAAAGAGGACTTAGTATATAATTTGGAAAATATATAAAGGAAATTGCATAGAGATTTTAGCCTAAGGTCTATATTATATTTAATAAATGTCATTAGGGCCTAAGTTAAGATCTTAGATTAAGTCATAATAAAATTCCCTCTACTCAGGGGTGCCACTTGGTAGTAGGGTATTGTTTCAGGGATTTTGTCTAGGAAAAATGTTCCAAAGACCCTAATTTAATTAGATAGAATGTCCAAACACAAATTATGAAAGAATTAGCCTTTGAAAAAAATCTTGAAGGGAAATTGCATTAGGTCTAAACGTTATTTCATAAGGCAAATGTTCGGGATAGAAGTCCTAAAGGGTATGTTCAAAAGGGATAAAGGGAAATTATATCGATGAATGTGTATTGGTAACATATTTATGGGGAAAATGTATAAGGGGAAATGTTCTAAAGACCAAATTCCATCAGGCAAAGTTTTCAAAACAAATATGTCAAAGACCCAATTCCATAGAACAAAGTGTCCAAAACAAATATGTTGAAATAAATAAGTCTATGACAAAAATCCCACAATAATAAGTTTGAAAGAGTTTAGTAGCTTTGAATAAGATAACGGATAAAGTAGTTGACAAAGATAAATTGCATAAGTCTAATAAAGATAAGCCTAAAAACATAAGCCCAATAGAATAAGCCTGGTAGAAAGAGTTAGTCTATGAATACAATACCAATGCCATTTTTCTAAAGTATGAAAGGCTAATATTTAGTTTTTCCCCAAAATTTTGCATTAAACACATATAAGAGGGGATTAAATTTAATACCATAATCTATAAAAAATGGGTCCCTATTTCCATAAAGAAAGAGGTGATGTTGGGTACAACAAAAGGAAACATAAATAAAGACCTACAGCCAATTCAAAGAAATCAACAACCAAGAAGGTAAAAAAATCTAATGAGGGAGACTATCATTAGATTGGAATTCTCGTTGATTATTGATACAAGTTGTTAAGAGATAATCATGACATATAAGGACTCATGGACACCTTGTTTTATGTTTAAAACCTCCAAACATCCTAAAACCATGTCTTTATCTATACAAGCCTAAATATCATACATAGTCAAGTTTTGAATATGATATAAGGTCTAATTTTAAGAGGGATTAATGTTAATATGAAAGGTGATAGTGTAGAAATTTTTTCATATTCCTCAAACACATGATCAAGGGAATACCATGAGTGAGAATCACTCTCAACCCTACATGTTTCCTAAGAAAATGCATACCTACAACTAGGTAAGAACTATTCAAGAATGATTGATAGTCAAATAGAAGGAAAAAGGGTCTTGTCATGATCCTTGGTATCATAGGGTTTTTACATGCTTAAATAATCTCGTAAATAATTTTTAAGATCCATATCAATCTATAACTTTCAATGACATAAGACTCATCCAATGGTCAAATAAAATAGTTACATAAGTGTATAGGATTTTCTTCAAGTTAGTAAGATAAATGAGGTAAAAATGGTCTATAGAGAAGTTACATGCTCAAGATATTTATTTGAGAGATTGAAAAATATATGAACTCATAAATATATTATGATGGCCTCCAAGCACTCAACTTCTACAATCAAGTTCACCTCAAAACACTCACGTAAAACCTTCTCATGGAGCTCAAGCCTATTTTCAAAAGGTGTGAAGGGGAGAATTCCATGAAAATATAGAGGAGTTTCATGATAGTATAAATTATTAATAGTGATGATATATGATAATGAGATAAAGAGGGCATAAATGGAACAATCATATGCTAATGGAATAGTCATATGATAATGTCATTTCCTCTCTAGCACAGTCGTGCCCTCAAAGTGCAAAATGAAGATCATTCTAGTCAAGTGACCTATGAATTGAATTAATAAAGTAAAAATTATTAATATAAATAAAAAAACCTTGGTAAAATCCATTAATATACTCTCATGACATGAAGATGAAACTACAATAGGCTTGTATGGAAATATGATTGTGTGTAGTGTGTAAGAGCCTAAAAACATTACTTGAGGAGAAAATGTGACATGAAGGAGATAAGTATAAGGTTTAAAATGGTTTAATGGATATTTAAAGCATAAATTAATAGTGTTATTATCACCAAAAAACTCAAATATTGATGAGATCGCCTATAATAATGCCTACTACATAGTCATTATGAGGTTCTAAAAGGAGTTAAAGTCTATTATAGGTGGCATGAGGTTTAAATCTAATAAATGAAGGATGAAACAAATATAATATGGATTTAAATGATGTATAAAACACATATAAAACATTATAAATCCATAAATAAGGTTTAAAAGAGGAAAACTTAGTCTTAAGACTGAGTAAGCAGGCATATTATTGGTAAATGTTGATAAAATTCATCTACATGCCAAAATATGCATCCTCTAAGCATGAAACTTGGTGGATTTGGTCATAATTAATTTATAAAACTATAAAACATATTTATTATTTCAATAAAATATGGGGACCATTCAATTTTGTGTCACATTCAACCCCTTATCTATTGACAATCATGATACAAGTAGGCAAGCTTCTTGAGGTGTTTTAAGGTGTGGTAGAGGGTTTAAAGATCATGAAAGTTTTTTATAAGCATGGGAAAGTGATTTAAAGTCTCCATAAAAAAATTTATGTGATAAAACTCCATTTTAAAGTAAACCATGCCCTTGAGATCTAATACTAGTAACCAAGCCTAAAATCCTACAAGTACACAATCATCATTTTTCACTCTTTCATGAAATTTTCATTCATGAGATGAAATTTGAGACATTTTGTATAGTTATTTAAACATTTTATAAGATTTTGGAGTGAATAAAAATTCAAAAATATTGTTTTGATAGACACCTTAGGATTCTTTCTTGCATACACAGTCTTGGCAACCTGTTGAAGCCCAATTTCACCACGTGGAGATCTTGAATATAGTTTAAATGGGAGATCATGATTTTAAATATTGGTGAGTGGGTAAATATAATAAATTTTATTGGTAATTGGTTTCCCATTAGAGGTCTTTACATTAACATCAATCCTTAAGAAGATCTAGACCTCTTAAACCCTTTCAAAACCCTCATAATCACATGATGGAGAAAAGGAGATAAATTATAATTCTATGTGGCATGTTTGAGTAATGAAATGAATTTTTTAATATTATGAACAAACCTAATAACCTCCATGACTTGTTGGTTAGCATGTGCAGTACCTTCACTATATGAAATAAGAAAAATGAGTAAATTTTGAGCTAAAAAGAAGGGAAGAAATGGTAATTTCACATTAAAAGTATTTGAGAAGTAGTCTAGGATCTTAAAATACCTAAATAACACTTATAAATCCACAAACAGGGGTCATTTAGGTCAGTGCCATAGGTAGATAGGTTTGCAGGTCAAAATAAGGAGTTGTTTCTATGTAGGGTAAAGAAGAATGGCTTGATCAAGCCTATATCATTACTCAAAATCATCATCTACATGTAATTCATGTTGAAAAAAATACATAATATCCTATAAACTCATCATGAAGTCAATATATTTTATAACCTAAGTAAACATCTATGCTTTTTCTTCACATCACAAGATAAATCCATTTAAATGGGGTAGAAGGAGCCAAAGCAAGGTCATGAGGGAACTCTAAATCATCATGAACATCATACATATGTCCCAATATACATTTATGCTAATTTTTATCCATAGGGAAGCAATATAATTGATCATCTTGGTCAAAGAACACCAGACACTATCTAGAAGAGCTTGTTTTCACTCCGAGAGAAGATTTCACATGCTTACCCTAGTACACACATTTTTCATGGAAAGATGATGAATTTATGGGAGTTAAAGGGACTAATAAACTAAATTTTTATCCCATTATTTTAGGCTTTTAAGGTCCAAGATTTATGAACAATTGTTAAGATCCCATAGCACTCTTAAACCCTTGTGAAACCACACTAATAGACATATTTGTGGATAATTGAAGAATTATGAATCCAAAATCATTGAAAAATATTGACTACCACATATATCATGAATTATACTTTGATATATCTATGCCCATGTTCATTGGTTGTATGGATGTTATATGAACTTGGCAAACAATAGGTTTTTGAGAGGAAAAAACATAAAAGGAGAGGCACAATGAAGTTTAAAGGAATCCTAATACATAGAGATAAAATATTGACACTTTATACTAATTCTCAAATCATCATATGATCATAAATCTACCTATAAGTACCCTTGGAAGCTCATCCAAAATAGGTAGTCTGTAGGAAATAAAGGAAAAGCTACTTGGTCAACTAGTTTGACTAATTTACAAATGTTTCAATCCAAGGAGGACCCATTACATGACATAAGGAATTTTTTCATGTCTTAATTTCATCATATTTTTATATTTTCAAGTTTTTATTTAGGTTATAATGGCCACCAAGCATAAAAAGTTAGACTACTAGGCCTACTTTGGCCTAGTAGTCATATATAATCAATCAAGTGAAGAGAATGACTTAGAATATTATTTGTAAAAGATAAAGTGGAGTTTTTATTCCTATTTATCTAGTCCACCTCATGTAAAACTAATAATTTATGCCATTTATATTCTTAACTAGTCCTTGTGATGAGTTAACTGGTCTTCAATTGCTTCAAACACATCCATAACTCATCTTGAGTTCCAATCATGATTCAACTCACTTCAACAAGAGTTTTATAAATAAATAATGGTGTAGCATGCTAAATACATATCTTGAATAAGACAAAGATCTCCCACCACCTTTATTTCAATGCTAAAAGATCATGCAAAAATCATGCAAGCCACTAGACACAAGGAGAAGTCTAAATGACTATTATTTGCAAATTATAAATGAAAATTGACTTGAGTTAATGTCTAATTGATTTATCCTTCTCTCCTCTAAGCCACATTATCTAGAGCCTCTCTAAAATTCTATATATTCAAGATTTTAGGTATATTTTCAATATCCCTCTCTTGGACATGATTAAACTTTGCCAAGGTTGAGCTTTGTAAACCTCTTGAGTGAATAAAATGACTATTTTCATATTCCATATATAGGTTTAATGTGATTATATTGGTTTGATTTTCACATGTGGTAGTATTTTCTCCATTGGTAGGTCTTAATATCACCTAGTTACTACTATGTTATCTTATACAGGTCATATACAATGTTTGATGTTGATCGATTGAGCTAACAATGGATATATTGACTAGTTAGTTCGTTAAATCAAGCCTTCCATCATTTCCCTCATGCTCTGATCACTTGATGAAACCTCTATGTGAAATATTGTTGCATAAGAGTCATTTGGAGTTTTATAATTTATTATTTTCATTGCTTTATAGTGTTGTATAAGTTCAAATTAAGTTTATGAAATAGCAATACAGGTTTATCACCATTAGTAGATTATATCTCCCTTTTAGTAATCCTTCTAACCCTTTTCATCCCAAAAAAGTATAATAGGTTTTAGTAAGTTGAGTGTCAATGATACATAAAAGGATCTAGCCTCAAAATTTAGAGGTCTAGTCTAAGTACAAGTGTCCCACAATCTTAGACCATTTTAATGTTAGTCTAAGTATGAAGCATGTCTGAGAAGTCTACCTTCAGCAAGGTGCTATATGGGTTACTAATAGGTAGTTTTGGTAGGAAACCACCAAAAGGAACCAAATTAAAATTTAATGAAATCCTAAGACCTATAAATGACTCCAAAGTGTCTTCTAAACCTTACAAGACCTATAATGAGTAAAAAAAACTAAAGTAATAAACCAAAATAGAGAAAAATAGTGATGCTCCTGCATCAATAGTCCTTTAAGACAAGATACAAAATTCTTTTCAATCTTCAACACATGAATTTTCTATTGAGTGCTCCATCTATTAATTTATTAATAATTGGTCATTTTGTTTTCACATTCTTTCATAAAATATTTAAAAAAACACGTAATTTTTCTTCCAAGTGCATCGTGAAAACCACTCGGCATCATCACAGCACATGGAGTTCAAACAAAGTATGTGTCTTGATTCTATTTATTTTTTTATGTATTTTATGTTTTATATTTATGAGTATAAAAAATTTACTCATTAGTTTTAGCTTTGTCCTAATTACTATTTAGTTCTTATTTTTGTTTTTTTAATAAAAACCCAAAAGTGTCAAATAGATTGTTAAATCCAATCTTTAATTGGATTTTGATCATTAGTTGTTTGGTTATGCAAATAATAATGAGTCATGTTATGTCGATTATATCTTATCAAAATCAATAAAAATATCATCATTGTCAAATTTAGTCATTGTAATGGATGTATTTTGGGTAGAAACTGACATCAAAGTTGTTTCACATTATATGACAGAAGTTATATCAATAAATACAATGTGGAAATTGTTGAGCCTCGAAGCCAAAATCACTGAATAAATATTAGGATTGAAGGAGGTTAGAGGCAATAGTATAAGGAGGAATTTTAATGACCTCTCATCATTAATCAATGATGGGGCCACATTTATGGTATGGTGACTTGTATTTTAGTTATGTGGTGTGATAAATTTATTTTTAAGTGGTGTGAAAAATAAGAATATATGTGATATGTTCTTTTTCACTTGTATATGTGACTATTCCTAATGCAATCCCCTAATGTAAACATATAGTGGAATAATGAAAACACAATAAAAACACATCATGATATTTGTAAAGGTTGAACAATAAGATGTATTCTTGTTCATACCTAGGTTTATGGTAAACCTTTACAAAACCATTTGTGAAAGGTTATTGGTGATCCTGGAAAGCCATTTGTAAGGTTAATTGTGAACCTGTAAAATAATTTGTGAAAGGTTATCGGTGAACCTACAAAAGCAATTATGTAAGGTTATTGGTTGAAGCCTACAAAACCATTAGTATATATATGTGGAGGATGAATATAAGCATGGGTGCCTATTCATACATGGGTGGTCACTATATCCATCCAAGAAAACCATCTATGAAGATACAACTTGTTTGGTGTTTCGTGCAAACCTGATGTTGCATGGTTGTATGTGAAATATTGATGCATCACATGTGTGTGTTAATATCACTAGCATACATATCTTAGATAAATGTATATAAAATACACTAATAGCTATCATTTTTTAGGTACATATGTCGCATTGAATTGTGAACACCTCAAGAATGATATTTTTTAATGTATTTTACATAGATTTATCTAATATATGTATGCTAGTAGTACTTTTCACTATGTAAAGTAAATATAAATATTTATTTTTCATATAAATATTTAATGAAATTTTATGTAAAAATTAATTATGGTTATTTATAATATTAATATATATATATATATATATATATATATATATATATATATAAGTTATGATTATCTATATAATATCTATTTATTTATTATCATGTGGTGATTTTTGTTATGATAATTTATTTTTAAAATTTTATTGTTATGGTTATCTGGTAAAATCTATATAATATTTATAAAAATATTAATGATTATATGCGCGCACACACACACACATATACATTATGTTATGTTATGGTAATATTGTATATAATAATTTATTTTTAAAATTTCATTATTAATTATTTGTAAATTAGTTATTTTTACAATTTCATTGTTATGATTATTTATTATGATGTAGTAAAAGATATATATTATCTATAAATTGTTGTTGTTATTATTCATAAACATAATGTGGTAAAATCTATATATTACCTATAAATTAGTTATGATTATCTATAAATTATTTATTTATTATCATGTGATGATATTTTTTATGATGTGATAATTCTTTTATGATAATTTATTGTTACAATTCATTATTGTGATATGATTATTTATAAATACGATGTGGTAATTATCTATAAATTAATTATGATTATTTGTAAATATGATGTGATAAAATATATATATTATGTATAAATTAGTTATGATTATCTAATTATTTATAAATATAATGTAGGAAATTTTTTATATTACACATAAATTAATTACAATTATTATACCGAGAGGTGTAACCTACAATGGCAGTCAAGAGTGTAATTATGTGAGCTGTTCACTTTTATTTTTGTTAAGCCGACATAATAATAAAATAAAAATCCGCTGACCAAAAAACATGTAATTAATGAATAGATTATTTGAATATATATATGATTTTTTTTTAAAAATATATAAATACAAATATCAAAACATAAAATAAAAAATAGCAAAGCAGACCTAGCTCTCTCAAAAGCCTTATTCTCCTTGTTTCACCACCATTAATTCTATAATTTTATGATTTATTATAAACTTTTAAATTCATAATTTTATGTTTTATTTTCAAAGTCTATAATAAATATGTTGATATCTGTAATTATTTTTATATTTGTGTAAATTCATAATAAATGATGTAGATTTAAATATTTTTTAATATTTGATATCTGTAATTATTTTTATGTATATGTAAATTTATAATATATAGTTTAAATTTAAATATTTTTTAATATTGATCAATTTTATTTAATTATTAATATTTTATATAATTTTAGTAAAATCTATGGATAAATTATTTTTATTAGTTAATAGTTAAATAGATTTATTGTATTTTAAATAGTTAATTGATTAGTTATATTTAAGATGTATTTTGATATATATATATATATATATATATATATATATATATATATATATATATATATATATTCTTTAAATAGTTAATTGATTAGTTACATTCCTTAAATAATTATAAATAATTAATTGGTTAGTTATGTTGTTTATTTATGTTTATGTTTTTTTTAACCGATTTATTGAACCTTTTTTAAAGGGTGATAGTTATATTAATAAAAGATTATAGTATGTGTGTGTGTGTGTGTGTGTGTGTGTGTGTGTGTGTGTGTGTGTGTGTGTGTGTGTGTGTGTGTGTGTGTGTGTGTGTGTGTGTGTGTGTGTGTGTGTGTGTGTAATTAATTGTTGTAAATTTTGAAGGACACTTTGGAATATATAATTATTATTTAAAAAGAAATAAAAAAATTAAAATTAAAAATGAACTTTATTGGTAATAAGTTATAAGAGATGGAGATATCCAAAGACTACATTTTTTACGTAGATAAATATGTAAATGGTTGTTAAATTTAAATAATGAAGGACCCTTTCTTTGGTTGTGAAAGGACTCACCTGATAAATTTAGAAAAGCGTTTCATTAAAAAACAAGTTGTTTTTACTGATATACTTTTTAAGTGTGCTATAATAAAATTTATTTTTTATTTCCATAGTCTACTTTATAAATATAATTAATAAAATTCATTAAGTGAAGTGTTAAAACCAATGACACATACTAAAGAACCATAAAATAATAAACCTTTAAAAGCTTTCATTGATGGATAAATGAACATACCTTATGAAATGGAAATATTTTCACTTATAGAGATAGCTAGATCGTGGTCATATAATCCCAAGTGAAGGTGAGATAATAAATGGGAGGCCAGGAGTTTGAAAACTATTGTGAGATTTTTCCCAAGGTTTACTATAATGTTAGTGTGGGAATAAAAAAAAGGGGTTGATTTATGTTGGTCAAATTTATTGCTTTATAAGCCATTTTTTAATATAAAAAGAGATATCAAACTTGATGATGATATAATAATATCAAACTAGAAATTATTGAATTACAATCCTTGGCATGTGGAGTAGAGGAGTATGCTAGATGACCATGAAAATAAAAGTGATGTTGAATGTGATGATGTTCAATCCATTCATCAAAATACAATGGAACATGAGTGCGAAATCATATCAAGGCTACATCATGGGAAAATTATGGAAGTATTAGAGTTAGATATGTTGGGAAGAAGAGATCTTGATAGACAAACACCATGGAATCATGAATATAAAGTAGGAGAATACACAACTTTAGCTATAAATTTCATAAGCATCATGAAATACAATGGTTTACTCATACCAGATGATATAACAAGTAATATTTCATATGGAATGATAGGTGCCAAACAAAAAGGCACTTGATATAATCATGAGACATTTTTGTCAAACTCATGATATTGCACCATTATGCATGATAATTTAAGGAACAACAGGAATAGGAAAATCACATCTAATTGGTGCCATTGGTGAATCTTTTAAAAATGAATCATCAACTATGCAACATTGTCCACTTCTATTACTTGCACCAATTAGAGTTGCAACATTTAATATTGGTGCTTCTACAATCCACTCAACACTATGAATCCCAATCATAGACTTTATGAATTAGAAGGAACACGATTCATAAGTTTTCAAGAAGAAATATGGCATATAAAATACATATTGATTGATGAAATGAGTTTCATTAGGGAAAAAATGTTATAGAACATAGATGCACGACTTTGTCAAGCATTTCTAGAAAATACAAATATGAGTTTTATAGGTAGATCAATCATTTTATTAAGAGATTTGGGTTAGTAATCTCCTATGAGTGATAAAGTAGACCATGAAAATCAAAGCAATGTTAAATTTGATGATTTTCAATGCATTCATCAAAATACAATGGAACATGAGTGGGAAATCATATCAAGGATACATCATGGGAAAATTATGAAAGTATTAGAATTAGATATATTGGGAAGAAGAGATCTTGATAGACAAGCACCATAGAATCATGAATATAAAGGAAAAGAATACACAACTTTATCAATAAATTTCATAAACATAATGAAAGACAATGGGTTACTCATACCAGATATAAAAAGTAATATTTCATATGGAGCCTTAGGTACCAAACAAAAAAAGGCATTTGATATAATCATGAGACATTTTTTTCAAACTCATAATATTGCACCACTATACCTAATAATTCAAGGAACAACAAGAATAGAAATTTAACATCTAATTGGTGTCATTGGTGAACCTTTTGAAAATGAATCATCAACTATGAAAAATTGTCCACTTATATTACTTGTACCAATTGGAGTTGTAACATTTAATATTGGTGCTTTGACAATCCACTCAACACTATAAATCCCAATCATAGACTTTACTAAATTAGAAGGAACAATATTCACAAGTTTTCAAGAAGAAATGTAATATATAAAATACATATTGACTAATGAAATGAGTTTCATTAGGGAAAAAACATTACAGAACATAGATGCATGACTTTGTCAGGCATTTCTAGAAAATACAAATATGAGTTTTGGAGGTAGATCAATCATTTTATTAAGAGATTTGGGTTAGCTACCTCCTGTGAGTGATAAAGCACCATACAATGGTAATAGACATGGAAAGTGATAACCAAAAAAGGTTTTGACATCTGCTCACAAATCTTAGAGATGCACATCTGACTATTGATGATTAGAAACTATTGATGTCAAGGATAAATAGTGTATTACACCCAAGCATCAAGGAATATTTTTATAATTCTATTCATTTATTTACAACAAATGATAATATGAAAAATCATAACAAAATGAAATTAAAATCATTAAAAGGATTGATTGCACAGAGCATTGCTACTAGAATAAGTAGTACCAATCCATTAGGAGGTTAAAATGATAAATTAGATATGGAGTTATTAATAGATAAGGATGTAAGAGTGATGTTAACCTATAATCTATGGATAAAAGAAAGACTTTTTAATGGATCTCTAGGATATATTTGAAGTATAGTATATAAACCTGGAAGTTCCCCACCAGAGCCACCTACATATGTTATGGTATAACTTGATAGTTACTCTCGAATGTCATTTGAAAATTCAACTCCACATATAATTCCAATTATACCAATATAAATAGGATGGACACGATAACTACCTTTAAGACTCGCTTAGGGATTACCCATATATAAATCACAAGTATTGACTCTTTCTAAAGTAATAATTGATATAAGGTATACAGAAAGACCAGGGTTAACATTTGTGGCCATCTCACATGTAAAATCTCTAGAAAGAATTAGAATTTGGTCTCCATTTTCATATGATAGATATGAAAATATGAAAACAACTTTCCAAATAGAAAGCTGAGGATGAGAGACTCAAGTCCTTAGAACTATAATAATGTTACATGTTTAATACCACATATAATATACTTATTTTCACATTTTGATGTATATGAAATTGTTTTCTTTAATTATTATTGAATGTGATATATATTTCTTATTTGGATGAATATGAAATGATGTATTAATTGGTATTTAATATTAAATGTGCATGCCACACCGTTGAGTGCTACTAGCATAGATCTCTTAAATACATTTATCTAAAATATGTCGAGAGATATCAATCTCGAGGTGCCTATCTAACATAAATCACAATATAAGTGCCTCAAGATTGATATCTCTCAGTGTATTCTAGATAAATGTATTTAAGATATCTATGCTAGTTTGTATATTATCTATTTATTTATTATGATGTAATTATTTTTATGTTAATTTAATTTTATAATTTTTTTGTTACGATTATTAAATAAATATGATTTGATAATAAATATGATGTAATAATATGATTATTTATTTATTAATTATGATGTAATATAATGTAACCCATTAAGTGGAAATTAATTTCACACTAAAAATAATGAGGAAAGTTGTATAGGAAAAAATAATGATAAAGGAAGTAATCTTTAAATATTAAATATAAAAAAAATTGTATTTTATCAATGCAATACACATTTCAATTTATCCTATACTTTACTCTTCTTTAATTTTTATTTCTCTCGCTTTACATTTTTCTTTATTTTTTTGGTTTGAATTTGTTTGTATTTATATGCTTTTTTTATTTTTTAAACCATCATGTTTGTTGTTTTATTTTTTTATTTAATTATGTCATCTTTGAAATAATTAGATTGTTTTACTTTTTATTTTTTATTGTTGTCTTTTAAATAATTAAATTCTAACATTCACACACCAATATAGTTCCTTATATAATAATTATAGGTCTAAATAAATAATAATAATAATAATAATAATAATAATAATAATAATAATAATAATAATAATAATAATAATAATAATAATAATGATGATGATATTTTATTTTGAGGTAAATCAAATTACTAAAATAATAAATATAATTCACCAACCATATATTACATGTTAAATATATAATTAAATTATTTTATTTTAAAGTAAATAAAATTACTATAATGAAATTATAATTTAGTGTCATTGTTATCAAATAATTATAGCCTAAATAAATAAATAAAATTAAAAGTGGGTATTGAGTTTTTTTTATAATGTTGGCTCTAAAATAGTTAAATTTTTACACGCTCGTGCCATTACACAAAATTACCCTCTGGATGCCACTATAGGAACATCTATCAGTGTAATGAGTGAACAGAGGTAAGCATGCTACTGAATAAGAAGTGTGAAAGTGTTTTGCTACCATGTAAACACTAAGGGGAGAATGTTAGGAAAATTAGTGTTCATATTCTATTAGTGATTTATCATATGGTAAATTAGCATTTACATTATTATTTATTTACCATGTGGTAAATACTATTAGATTATTATTTATAAATTATCATATGGTTAATATGGTAATATATTTATTATTGGTTGGTTGTATATATATTATTATAACAAACAATATATTTTGAATAGTTCATTATTAATTATTAAGTAATGATTGGGATATGACTTATTTGAGGAGATATGATCTCCGTAAATAGAGGAAGTATTTCCTATAAAATTATGTCCCAGATGAACTATGTAATAAATAATAGTGTGTGTGAAATGGCATAATATATTTTGTGTTTAATTATTCACCTTTGTACTCTCTATGTTAGAATCCAATTGTGTTTGTATGAGTTAATCTTGGTATAAGCTCATCCAAAAGCTAACAAAACTAAGTTCCTCTTTCTATAATAAATTATTTGAAATAATACATATAATCACAATTAAATACATGTTTATATTGCTTAAAATTATCTAATACAAACATATAATTCACTTAATAATTAGTCAATAGACAAGGTACTTTTATAAATGTGTGTCCATGGTAAGTATGAATATGGATATGCAAACATAGTTAAATAGAGATCCCTACCTTGAAATTTAAAAATAAATAAAAATTCATCTTCCATTTCCATTTTACTTACCTATAAGTAGATTTTAAAGAAATTAATTTCATTACACTTAATAATACTCAAGGCCTACAATAACATTTTATCACCATACTCAATGAAAAAACATATTGTATGTCCTTATCTAAATAAGTATTATATCTAGTTAAGATAATGGAATTTATAAAATCAATTATTATTCATATATAATAGATAGAGTATATATGCAGTATACAACCATTAACATATTCTCAAATATTAGAACATAACTATGTTTTAGACTTAATGTCAACATAATATACATTTCATAGTTTAATTAAAGAGGCTATATAATTCATTAACAAAAAAATGTCATTTATATCATATTAGATAATAAAAAACCTATAATTTGGTATTTCCTAATGTACATATAAAATCAAACTTAATAAATGCATTCAACCTTAAAATATAGGCCACAATCTACTTCATTTAGTTTAACTAAACTAGAATAGGGTTGAATTTTACATAAACCACAAAAAATAAGCCAACTATAAATAAAATTCTAAAGTGTTGTTATCACCATAAAAGCCTTAAGCATGACCACCATACATTGCATGACCCAACAATTAATTTCAATAGATTTCAAATCATTATATAAATTTTAAGCATTTTGAGTCTTAGATAATAGTCTAATAGAGAATTCCATACAATGTACTTAACCCCATTTAAAGTAGGGATTTACCCTAAGCAAATCCAATACATAACAAATACATTTAAAACTCATTAAACATGCTTCCATAATTTAAGTTAGTACAACACATGTAGGAATGATAGATATATTAAATGCACTTGTTCATATTGTAACATATTTAGTCTATGTAATAATCCAGTAGGGACTCTATCACTAACATAATCAACGCAAACTGATAATTATGGTTTTTATTGATATAATTCCAAGTATAACATATGAGCATCAAAATTTATAAAATAACATCCAAATTTAATAAAATTAACATGACGTGAATTTTGATTTAATGCCAAGAATTATTTTAGATAGATATATTATTATGAACATAATGTACACAATAATATTATAGTGCCTCATAATTTCATTGGCATAGAGATTTTACAACTATAAAATCAAGTAGTATGTATAAATTGCTTAAATAATCTAATTAAAACCAAAATTAATAAATATGTGGATTGATCCATCACTTCTAAGGTCACAACCAAATCCAAAACTCTTCCAACACTTAAATTATTTTTTAAGATAAATACTAGTTTTGATGGGACCTTTACCCTATATTAATAAAGATATTACATAATAAACCAAGATAAAATGCCATGGCCAAGAAGAACCAATTACACCAAAAAACCACAAGGCTAAAATAACCAAACAACATACCTATCTACCAACCAAATTCTAGTAGCAATAATAATGCCATTAGTTTATAATAACGTAGTCAAGAGATTAGTTGTCTTGCCTTTTTAACCTTTTTTATTTTTTACCTCCTACCACATTTTATGCTCAGGATTCACCACAACTAATTGTTTCTTTGAATTCTATGATTCTAAATTTCTATTTTCAGACAATTTCTTGTCTGAGTTCAAGTTTTTAGTCTCATAGCCTCTCTTCACTCCCCCTACTAACTTCTTCAATGGAAAATTCTAGACAATTTTTTTACCCCTTCATTGGGCACTACTTTTTTATCATAATTAGTCTTTTCTCTACTCTTACTATCTCCCAAATCTATATTTTCTTGAGTTTCTAAATCTTCAAAATAGTCTTCAGTCACTATTGATGAATATGACACAATCCATTTATTTGATTTGGACTTTTCTCCCTTTTTTCACCACTTGAGAATGCCCATAAGAAATATTGGAAACAATATTATTGAGAGGGGGGTTGAATTAGTCTTCAAAACTTTTCATTCAATTCCACTCAATTATATATGAACCATTCTAACAAGCATGTTTATCTTGGCAAGCATACGTACTAAAACATAAAAGCATGAAACACATGAACACATCATAAACATGGTAAATCTTCAATGGGAATAAAACCCACTAATTAATCAAATAGACTAAAGTCTTGTAAGAGAAAAGCCAATATTTTTCAAAGCACCAACTTCACATGGAACACCAACTCCAACTAGCTCAACACTAACTCATATAGGTGTTAGCAAACACCCACTTGCAAGAAGGTACCAACCCCCTAGATGACTCAACACCAATTCAACCACCTAATTATTTGATTACCTTCAAAAACAATTGTTTTTTATACAATATATTATGATATTATTATTCATATCTTCACTCACTTTTATCCCTCTCAAACTAGCCTTATGACTTCTTCACTCAACTAGCCCTCTTCATGGATTGATTAGGTATTCTAACCTTAATATTCATATGCAAAACTTTTATTATATATTCATGATACACACACACACACACACACACACACACACACACACACACACACACACACACACACACATGATGGTTTTTATTACCTCTTTATCCTCACAAATGATCTATATCATTCTCTTATTCTTCTCTTCTCTCTATCTCTAAGCATACATAAATAGACTTAAACTATTTTGCTTTTATACAAGTCACTTGATCATATTCTTATTAGTTAATTTCACACTTAAATAGATTAATTCAGCCATCAATCAGTCTTATAATATTAAAATAACATTCCTTAATCATTAATCAATCAATACATTAATTTGGCCATAGCTCAATTAGCCTGTATTCCTCTCTTAGGCTTTAAGGAGACCTAGTAGGTCATCTTAACAACACATTACCCATTGATATTTATTGAATCATATCCAAACACCTTAAATAGTAATAATACATCATATGACACTCTAATATATCTTACCCAACTTTAATTTAGGTCCATAACACATTTTAGGTTCAACCACCATTTGAACCCTTAAAACATTGTTTATAAAAGGCCTATGTATATATAAAAACTCTATCTTGAACAACTGAGGCATAAACTCAATTTTTCCAAAAAAACATGGAAATAATTCACATATTTATAAACCTTATGACCTCAGGGTCATTAAAAAATTCAACTATACTTCAACTCAGGGTAAATAGACTCAACCTATTCATTAGAAGATGTCCACTTAGAACTGCCAACTAACTTCAAAACATATTCAAGGAAACATGAAATTTTGATAATTGATTGAATATAATCAAGGGATTTAAATGCATGGATTATATGCTATAACATACTCAAATTAACCTCTATCAAATATATCATAATATCTAATGGAAACTATTGATCTTACATACTAATATATTGATATTCTCTCACATAGACTTTACACAGTTAGATAAGCCATTTGGCTTCAATGTTCCAACCTCTTGTATTAAATCCAAAGATTATAAAAATAATTTATAGATCATTCAAGTATCAACAAAAATAATCATACACTTCAATACATCACTCTTACATGAAAACATATCAAGAATCATCTTTTCACTTCTTGATTTTCTTATTGTTTACACTACTAGGTCTATTAGTGACTGGCCAACATAGATCACCAATTTTGCACACTTGAGATATATAAAATATCTATAAACCTTCATGGATATTAAATAAAATTATCACACTTTGATCTTAATCCACTCATCAAATTTGACTCTATCAACTCTATCTTATACAACAAATATCTGAAAGATAAGCACTTTTATTTAGGGTCTGCTCACTCACCTGAGAAACCAATCACACCTAGAGATGTTTAAGAGAGTTGAATTCAAACTATAATGAATTATATAATGATATCAAACCATTATTATCTCTTTATAA
Source organism: Torreya grandis (assembly GCA_037957365.1). Classification (NCBI taxonomy): domain Eukaryota; kingdom Viridiplantae; phylum Streptophyta; class Pinopsida; order Cupressales; family Taxaceae; genus Torreya; species Torreya grandis. The sequence continues at coordinate 5,485,375 of JARHVA010000185.1, forward strand.
TAATATATTCAACATTAGGTATTTTTTAGGGTTTTATGAGAGTTTAAACCAATTTCTAGTCTTAATGATTATTCATAAAACTTAGCTCCTCTTTTCAGAAAATAATGCTTGGAAATTTGAGATGGAAACCTTATTAATATACCATGAAAAAATTATATTCTCTTATAGATAATTCATTTGATTCAATCACTATAAAAACCTTCTTAGGAAGATAACTTTTAATTATGTATATTCGATAAACCTTAAAACACTTTTCAATATTTTTCTTGCAAACCATGTCCTAAAAATTTATGCACATGCTTAAAAAAAGTTGACTCACTTATGTAAATTTATATTTTCTCACTCATGTCATGGAAAATAATACAAATACCCCATCTAAATATCATATTTCATTTTCTTTCTAAGCCTTGACCTACCAGTCTCATTAGACCTTGAATCTAACCTTCTAGCCACCCTGTAGACTACACATTGAAACTCTATTATGTTCCAATGCCTATTTTTAATGCTTAATAAATCTAATAAACTCACTCTTATTCATATACTCAATATATCATATTCATAGTTTCTTATAAATCTTTAAATCTTGACTAAGATCTTCGTGGCATCTTTAGAGTTACATACACATATCTTTAGAGCTAACATTTTAATCATTTTTAAGGTCATCAACACCTCATGTACAAACTTAAATGACCTCTCTTATTCTCAAAAAAATTCAAGTACTCTCTATATAATTCACATCTTCATAGCTCATTCGGAGCATCTTCAAAACTACTTATATAGATCTTCAGAGCACACAACTTCTTCAAAGCTTACACATTTCATCATGTTATGTAAACATACCTTATCCCAAGGTCTATAAAAAGCATTAAAATATGATTGATAATTTACATACCTACCTATAATTTACTCATATTTATTCTCAATGATATCACTCATCAGAATATTCTATAAACATGACTCTTTCATCACTACTTTCATACAAAAACAATACTCACTATGTTGGCAACAAAATTCATTCATACACATACCTCAAAGCTTACTTGACCAAGCATCTTCACAAGAGAATTTGACATTAATGACATTATATTAACATCAATGAAATGACCATGCACCTTCAAAATAATCTTTGACATCAATGACAATATTAAATAACAAAGCTCAACACTCAATGATAATGTTGAACAATAGCTTCCTTAATCAATGATAATGTCCAATAATCTCCCCTTTGTCATTGATGGAAAACATACTTATAAAAATGTCTCAACCACTATTTTATGACAATCATATCTTAGACCTAGTTCTTACCTTTACTCACCCTTTTTGATCTTGCCCTTTTCTTTCTCCCTCTCTGATTTTTTTATCTTTCTAATCTTTGACATTAATGAGAAAGGTCTTCCACAAATATTCATCTTTTTTATAATGAATTAAAATTACAAGACCACTTTCACATAGATCAATCTCATGACACAACCTAAAAAGATCACCTTCAAAATAGGAATCCACCATGCAAATATTAATAATAGATATCAGGGGTCACCTACAACTACTAGAATTATACTTTCTCCCTCTGAGCTGATATTATCTCTCAAACACACTAGATGACACAACCTTAAAAATTATGGATAGTACCTATAAAAACCATTCTAAAAAAATTATCTCAATCAGGTCACTCTCTTAGCTTCCTTGATATGATTTGAGAAGATAAAACTCTTGACCACATACAAGGCTATCCCATACTAGATATCAATTATAGAATTAGGGACTCCCCCTTTGTCTTCATAAAACAAGTTTAACTACTCATATAAATAGATACCAAAAGTTTACCTCTTATATTCCAATTGTTTTCACTTTTAACTTTATATGCCTAATAATAGCCTCAGATCTCTCATCATACTACCTTCTATACTTCAAACCATAAAGATAAAAACATAGGTATGGATAATATCCATCTTCAACTCCTTGATTGTAACATAGAAAACCTAAAATATTCTAAAAAGGGAACCTTTTTTGAATGAAACCACATGCTTCTACTAATATAATAATGTCTCTATGAAGATTAAATAGAGTCACCCCTTTTCATAGGGCACTAAAACAACATAAAATTAGAATATTCCCATATCTCCATACTCTTACAAGACTAATTATTCTTCAACAACCTTCTAGACTTGATTGACACTTTAGGCTTGATCTCATCATCAACTATTTGATCATCAATGTGAGCTGATAATAGAAATTCATTACTTGATTTCTCACTTGAAGCATTCTCTATATCAACAAGCAATCCACTTGGATTTGTAGACTGATCATGACTTATCTTTACTGCCTTTGGTTTACATACATTTATTTTCCTTGTCTCTTGTACTATAGGAGCTTCAAACTTCCTTTTTTGACTTGAAGACCTTCTAACTCTATTAGGGTACAATATTTTAATGTGTCCTATATTATGACAATTTTAATAGACCACCTTATGCATACTATTTGACTGATATTAATTATAACTCCTTCCATAGTTCCATGAGTACTCATTCTTGGAGGGTCTTCTACATTCTCTTATTCTATGACCAAATTGATTACATGAATAGCAATAACCTTTAAAATAAATATCATACCTTATAGGATTTGGCTATATTATAGGTGTTTTCATGTTGACCTTTTTATCTTCAATAGTCTTCTCCTTGACTTGAGATGCCTCCTTTTGGTCTTAGTTGAAACCAAGACCTATCTTGTCACTTGAAGACTTTGACTACTTAATATATCATCTAGAGCCTCAGTACTCTTTTCAAACATCACAAAGCTCTTCACCTTTCTAGTTACTTAATGCAACTCATATTTTATGGATTCTAAATCAATTTCATACCTGATGCATTTTTCATCTTTAATCTTTAGGCTTGCTACCATAATTTACATCTGGGTTTCTACTTACTGCATGATTTATTCATAATCCTTTGAAGTATTGCATAGTCTTTCCTCAAATAATCCAGTCTGATCCTCATAGTCCTAAACTAATGACTTTATCTTCTTATAGTTCTTTTTCACAAGCTTAAACTATTCTAAGATACTCATGAACTCATCTTTAAGATCCACTTTAGCTTCTTCATTATCATAGTATACTTCTTCATCTAATTCTACACCAACCATAAGGCCTTTCCTATTTGAACAACCCTCATTATCTAATTTTATGAAGGTATGAACAAAGATTCACTATTTTCATGTTTAGATTCATTACTATCATCATCACTATTAGATGTGCTTAAATAACTTTCATCAGATGAGTTATCTTCTTTGATATAGAAACTCTTCTTATTTTTGAATTTTCCTTTCCTTCATTCTTCTTGAAATCTCTCTTGTTATTTTCAAACTTATATACTTTTCTTTCATCTTTATGGTGTTCATCATGTTATTCATTATGATAATATTTGTCCTTGTTAGGATAATTGGTTTCAAATTGACCAATCTTTCCATAGCTAAAACATTTAAAGGGTTACTTACCCTTGTACTTACTTGAGCCAAACCTCAACTTCCTATCAAACATAACTATGATTTCATCATCATCAATATCTGAACATACCTCATCTTTGACATTTTTGGCCTTTCAATTTGTTTCAAATCTGAAAACAAATTCCTTCTTGAGAGGTCTTCCTTCATTAGTTCTCATCTCACAGGCAGTCAAGATGCCATGAAGCTCGTCCATCTCTAGCTTATCCAAATGTTTTATATCTTCTATCGCAGACACCTTAGAGTCAAACTTAGGAGTTAGTGATCTCAATACCTTTTATAAAATAGTAGACTCTTCCAATTCTTATTCCAATCCTCTAATGATATTAACAACTTCATCAACCCTTAATAGGTAAGATGTAATGTTTTCATCTTCCTTCAACTTCAAGATTTCAAAATGTCTTCTATGAGTCTATAACTTGGCTAAATTCACCTTTGTTTCTCCTTAATAGATGGTCTTAAATTTGTCCCATATATATTTATATGATATATGATGCATTACTTTTATCATCTCTACCTCTAATAGGCCACATAAAATGACATTCATTATCTTGGAGTTATTTTACTAGCCTTCTTACCTACTGTATTTATTGGTGGAATAGGAAGTGAAATATAAGCATCCATAACTGACTACCAAATATCATATCTTTGTGAAATTATATATATATATATATATTCACAAAGATATGATATTTGGTAGTCAGTTATGGATGCTTATATTTCACCTCCTATTCCACCAATAAATGCAGTAGGTAAGAAGGCTAGTAAAATATAACCATCCATAACTGACTACCAAATATCATATCTTTGTGACATTGTGTGTGTTTGTGTGTGTGTGTGTGTGTATTCATTCTAACATTAAAAAAGGCATAGTTATATCCATTGAATAATAAAACTTTACTAGTAGAGAAACCACCTTGAGCTTTCTGACTAGGCATCCTTACTTCGTAGGATCTCCTTTAGGTTTTTAAACCTACTTCAAATAACTAGGCTCTAATAAAAAATTTTGGAAACAAGATGAATGAGAGGGGGGGTGAATCAGTCTTCAAAACTTTTCATTCAATTCCACTTAATCATATATGAACCATTCTAACAAGCATGTCCATCTTAACAAGTATAAGCATCAAAAATAAAAGTATGAAACACATAAACACAACATATACATGGTAAATCCTCAAGGGGGATAAAACCAATTTATTAATAAAATGAACTAAATTACTATAATATATACATCAATCTTTTATGAAGCACCAACTCCATATGGAGCACTAACCCCAACTAGCTCAACACCAACTCAGCTAGACTTTAACAAGCACCCACTTACAAGGAGGCACCAACCCCCTAGATGACTCAACACTAACTCATCCACCTAATTATTTGATCACCTTAAGAGACACTTATTTCTTATACAATAGATTATGATCTTCTCCTTCATCTTTTCTCTCACTTTTGTCCCTCTTAAACCGTCCTTCTACCTTCTTCGCTCAACTAGCCATCTTCATGGATTGATTAGGTATTCTAACCTTGATATTCATATTTATTACCTTTGTTATATATTCATGACATATCTCTAATTTTGTGCATGTCCTCCTTCTACTCACCAATGATCTATATCATTCACTTGTTCTTCTTTGCTCTCTATCTCTAAGCATACACAAATAGGCCTAAATTGCCTTGATTTTATACAAGTCACTTGATCATATCCTTCTTAGTCAACCACAAACTTAAATCATTTAGGTCATCCATGAATATGTCTTATAATATTAAAATAACTTGCCTTAATCATGACCTAATCAACACATTGGGTCGTCTGTAGCTCAATTAGCACTTATTCCTCTTTTAGGCCTTAAAGAGACCTAATAGGTCATATTAACAACATGTTACCCATTAATGTTTCTTGAAGCATATAAAAACACCTCACATGGTAGTAACACATCATATTACACTATAATATACCTTACCCAAATCTAATTTAGGTCCATAACACCTTTTAGGTCCAACCACCATTTGAACCCTTTCTTAAAACACTATTTATAAAAGGCATGCATATTTATAGAAACTCTATCTTCAATAACTGAGGCATAAACTCAATTTTGACAAAAAATAATGTAAAATTTTCACATATTCAAAAACCTCATGACCTTAGGGTCATCAAAAAATATAAATAATGCTTCAAATTAGGGTAAACATGCTCAACCTCTTCTCTACAAGATGTTCACTTAGAACTTCTAACTGACTTCAAAACACAGTGGAGAAAACATGACATTATGACACTTGATTTAATATACTCAAGGGATTTAAATTAATGAACAATATATTATAAAATATTTATATAAATATCCATCAAACATATCATAAGCTCTAATGGAAACTATTGATTTTGTAGACCAATTTGTTGATCTTTTCTCGCATAAACTCTACTCAATTAGATAAGACATTTTAGATTAAATGTTCCAACCTCATGCACTAACTTACAAAATTTTGTAAATCTTGGATAGATCATTAAAGTCTCAATAAATTATAGACACTATAAAACCACACATGATGGTTCTAGATGTTGAAACACCCCTAGATTAGACCATTACCTAACCTCAGACCATGACCCTAAGTTAGTTTAGCTAACTAGATAAACTAACTCATTGACCTACCCTTTTTCACCCAAATTAACCTTCTACACTTGACCACTAATGGTCATAGTGACTATCGATGGTTAAGTCCCTATCAACTAAGCACTCAAACTTGGTCCATGTGTGAACATAAATACATCACAATTTAATTCATACAATGAGCTAATAGATCACAAATTAAATTTGTTTAATGAGTTTCAACCCTTCTAAAACCTACACCTCCATCTCTTTTTGCATATAAAAGAGAGAGTAGGAGGTTAAAGAGGATTAATTCATCCATAGATTTAGTAATCAAGATATCAACTAGTAGTCATCAAGAGGTTTCAACATCAAGAACTTCTTTTTAGGTCTTTGCTTCAACAAGTCAACAACCACGATAGAGAATCAAACCTATACCAAAAATATTCTTCATGAAAATTACTATTAATCTACCAAAATCACTATGGATCAACTGCTAACTATCAAACAACTAGCTAAGTATATTTCTAGTTTTCAGGTTTTGATTATTTGATTTTTGACTCAAACCCTATTACATTATATCTTTTGACCTCTCACCCTTAACCAAACTTCCAACCACTTACTAACCCCTTTTTCAACCTAAACCAAATAATTTTTTGAACACCCTCATAACCCACAATAACCATTGATGGTCACCTTAACTACCAATAGTCACCTTCAACCACTAATAATCACCTAACCATCAGTGGTCACCTTAATTTCTAACAACCATCCCAACCACTGATGGTCACTATGATAGGAAATAGCAAAAATATATTTCCACTTACTTACCTTCAACCAAATTCTACTTTTTATCTTTTTGCCTATTCACAGAGACCCCACCTATTTTTTGAACCCAACCTAACCTATTTAGCATTAATATTAACCTATTTATTGTTATAATCAATATATTTCCTTTATCAAGAGTTTATTTATTCTTGTATTATCTTTCAATCTTTTACATGATTTGATGCAATTATTTCAACTTTATTTCTTTCAAATTAACTATTTTAAGAGTGTGGATTGACAGACTCCTAGTAAGCTCATGCTTCTTGGATCTAGTTCATGCTAAGCAATCCACCTTGCTATCCATCTAACAACCCTTTTGCATTAATGTTTTCTCATCTAAAGGTCATTCTTCCCAAGATAAAGTGGAGCTATTCACAATCATCTAGATCATGCATGCACAAACAAACAAGTTTTTCTACCATACCTATAATTAGTTTCTTACATCTTCTCTAACTAGGAAATGAATAGAAATTGAGAGAAACATTATGGCATGCCTAATGGGACCCTAGTAGTAGCCAGGTGCCCTTTTATTCCTTATTTTAAGTTCATATAAATGAATCAAAATTTATTTTGGGTATAAAATAAACTTTGCATACATTAATTGCTTGCATGTTTAGCTCACATAGTTAAAAAAAGGCTAAGTAATTTAATCATAAATTCACTTCTTTATAACACACCATACCAAACCACTTAAATCACTCAAAACATCATAAAAATTGACATGATACCTTACTAGGGTTTCATCTCCTAGTGGATCACCTTCACCCTTTGGCTATCTTACTTAGAGGTCATTACCAAGAAGAGAAACCAAAACTCAGATCTCTGCTTGAGTCTAAACTCTAAAAGTGGGTGTATACTAGTTAAGCACATAACACACTTATTGTTATGGTTTCTTAAGTGAGGGGGTAGGCCCAAATACCAAGCCACATATTTATTTCCAACATAGATCCATTTGAGAGCCTTAAACACTTGAAACCACCCATAGACTTCCTTTCTAGTACCTATTATACAAACCAAGTTCTTCTTCACACTTTCTAACTAAGGCATAAGCCAAAAGTGAGATAAAAGGTACCCTTAGATTTAAAACACATTCTAGCATATGTTTTAACTTCCATGAGATATTTTCTTTTATTTACTTTGTGTTTGAGTTGTGAGCTTTCTTTGTTCCTTTATGTCCCTTATATGGTTTTTACCAAACAATAGTTAAGGAACCGAACCAACCATGAGCCAACTTCCTCTTATTCCTCCTATATGGAGTATAGATTAGATGTTGAGGGTTTTCCCCATCCTTATACACCATACCATGCCTCAGATAGTTGTCCAAGGTGATCCAAATTTTTCCAGCTTCCTTGATAAGAACCCCGTGGCCCTCCAACATTGCCTCAACACCCTATCTCACCACACCCTTACTTTGGTTCCTCCTAGTGATCATAGGATGCCTCCCTATCTTATGGGAGACACTTTTGTCATTAATACCTCTACTAAACCTATGATAGCTCAAACATATTCCTTCACCACTAATCCATCTACTACCTCTACCTAAACTTAATCAAATAACCTAGCCAATAACCAAACACCCCCTACAACAATCAATAACTCCTCCAACAAAGGGGTAACCTCATATTTTGTTACCCATAATCCATCCACCATGGGGATAACTTCTACCCATATTACCACTATCCCCCTTATCACTTCCAAACCACCAATCTCTACCCCACTTCAAAGTGTAGTGATTTATATACCTTCTACCCTTCCAACTATTAATACTAGAGTTACCACTCACCCTAACCAATTAACCCATCCATACCTCCAACCCAATCCATATCAATTATTCAATATAAAAATACTATCATTCCTCTAAAAAAACCACATCAACTCCTCAACAAATACCTATGACACCCTACCTATGTTATGTTCCTAATCCATAAGGATACATAGTTCCATCTTCTACCCAACCTCTTATGCCTATTAACCCTTATGTGGAAGAATCAAAACCCTAAATGACCAAATAAAAACATGTGGAATCCTCTCAACATTATACCATTTATCCCTACATTACATCCACATAACCTAAACAAAACTTACCATATAATTATAGAACTTGTTAACCCCAAATAGATTTGGTCAAATTATTGATGGACAAAATTACCAGCCTAGAGTCATTTATCTTTGGGGCTCATAACCTCTTATATTATTACCAAATATGTAATGAACCTATTCACCCATATATCCTTATCAAACCTTACCCTCCTCAATGGGAATTAACCAAATTTTATAAATTTCAAATGATGACCCCCAACAACACCTAAGAGTGTTTTGGCATTCTTATTACTTGATTGCCTATGATGATGCTCTTCTCCTTCACACCTTTCCTATGTCTTTATTTGGACCAACATTAGATTGGTATAGTGCTATCACCAAGCATTCCATATTTTCCTTTTCCCAACTCACCCAAACCTTTTTATACCACTTTTCAATTAATATATCTAATAAGGTCTCCATCACTAACCTCTACTCCATTAGTTAATTTGATGATTAATCAATTATCAATTTCATAGTTTGATAGAGAGGTATTATCAACCAACTCTCTTTCTCTTTGCCCTAACCCAAGTTGATTGAAATTTTATCTTAGGCTTGTGTCAAACACATTACCCCTACTCTACAGGTCAAAACCTTTAGAACCTTTGACAAATCTTTCATCATGACACACAAACTATAAATTAGAGCCATCAATGAGGGGCAAACTAAGAAATAAAAACACTAGATTTAAATCCAATGACCCTTCCCCATCCAAAACTACCAACCAATCTAACTACCCCAACACCAAACCAAAGGCATTTTCAAACATGATTATCCTTAAAACAACCCCACCTTCTATTATCAACCAACCCAACCAATATAACTCCTTTAACTCCCCCAATCAATAAATCCAAAAATAAAATTGGGCTACCCCAAAACAATACACTCCACTAGGTGAGTTATATGATTCAATTTTGGACAAGTTTCTCAAATCCAACATTATATAGCTTCCACCATCAAACCCCCCCAAAAATTTGATTCTTCTCACCTTGTGCTCAGTTGGTATAATGATAATGATCTATGTGCTTTCTATCCATTCATTAGACATGACATTAGTAGGTGTAACAACTTCAAGACCATTGTCCAAAAATTGATTGATAAAGGATAACTTGTAATGGAAAATCTCAATGCACCTCTAAATCAATCACTCAACATATTTTGATAACATTTTCCCAATCATTCCCCTTATACCAACCATGATAATAACAAACTAGAATCATCTCATGCTCATGAGGTCTATATGATCAATGTAACTATCAACAAACCTATTGTTGAGGAAACCATTACCTTAACTACTTTTTCCTCTACTCTACTTATTGAAGTGGTAGAGTCACCCTTCATTCCTTTGGATACTCAAACAAAGGAAGAAACCACCTCCTTTCCTTGACTTGATGAGATAATGGATTTACCCACCTCTATTTTGATAAAAATACCAAAGGAGGAAATCATTGCCATCACACCTTCCTCCCCCATCATAGAATCACCCATTCTCTCTTGGAAACAATTTCAAAAAGAGATATCACCTTATCTAATCCTTTCATGGAGTAAGAATCTTCCAAAATGTTGGAACCTTTCATCAAAGATAAATGTGAGGAGACCAACCCCTTACCTCAAACTATGGGCTTAATCTTTGAATCCAATGCCCAAAGAACCAAACCAATTTACAAACCCTTCTCTAGATTGGTCCAAAGCCTAGAATTATCTTCTTTACCAAATTTATATTGAGCCACCTTTTAGATCCATCTTGGGCTCCCCTATCAAAATAAGCCTAAACCTTAAACCTCACTTTCATCTACAATTAACCTATCATCATCTCAATCCCTTTGTCAAACACCTCTCTTTCTAAAACCATGAAAGAACCATCCAAACCATCTCCATCCAAAATTATCAAATCATCTTACACCTCTTTAATAAAACCTATCAAGAACCTAGGGGTACTTCCTACTCATATCCTTATCCACCCATATTTGAAATTGGACTTAATCCCATCTATTCCATCAAAGAAAACCTTAACCAAACCAACCAAGAAAATGGATCAAATCAAACTCCCACCTAGAACCAAAACCATACCACCCCCTTCCATCTTACCTTCTATTTTAGGACCCCATCCTAATTCCATCCTAAGATCTCATCCTTCTATCAGGAAGGTAAACACTCCCAAAACTACCCAAACTAAACTTCCTCTTTTTATTCTACCTTTAACTACCCCCTCTAAAACATCAAAATCCCCATTTTTTTAACCAAACTATACACCTCTACCTACCCACCTATTTACAAACCCTCATCATCCTAATCATCCACCTCCAAATATTTCACCTTTAAACCTTCCACCTCAAATCCATCCAATACCAAACAAACCTAATAAAACTCACCTACAAAAACCATTCTACCACACATAACTTTTATGGTAAAGTCCACTTCTAAGAAATATCCCACACCAAAAACTAAAATCCCATCACCCTTAACACCTTTACTCAAATCTTATTCAACCATTATACAAAGGTTGTTACAAAATTCCTCCTTAAACCTACCAACTATCAAACCCTTTGACTCTTCAAGTCCTAAACCATATTGGTTCAATGATAGTTTAATCTATTCATACTATAGGACACTTGAACATGACACAGAAAATTGAAAAGCTCTCCAAGAACTTATTCATAACTTATGGGATGAGGATGATCTATTATTTGATGAACCTCTCTCAATCCCATTATCAACCTAGCCACTAAATGAACCTATCCAACACTCACCCATGCTCACACTCGCATCTACGAGAGAGGAGGAACTGAATTAGTCTTCTAGTCTAACACTTCCCCTCATCCACACTATCCATATGGTCACCTAATCTTAGGCCTATTAAAATGATAAGGGAAATTCCAAAGTATCCATTCCATGAACATATCCTTCCACCCCTCAACCTTCTAACCAAACTCAAGCACATTCACGTTCACCTTCACCAAAACCCAAAGTATCTATTTTAGGTGCATTTCCCTCTAACCCTTATGAATCTATCTAGAGAGTAGTTCTAAAATAGCTTCACTAGACATCAATAAATATGAGCCTATACAAACTAATCAACACCTTACCCCATCACTACAAGCACTAATAGATTCCCTTCAATCTATAGAGGTCCAACCTAAAGACCCTCAACCTCTTGTAGCCTTTATAAGAGCTCTTTAACTCTCAACCCTTGTCATCTTCAAGGATTTAAAAATACCTTTTGTTCATCCTAAATTTCCCAATACTCCCCTCTTCATCACTGCATACATCAATAAAACTTGCATCAAAAGGGTAATGATTTATAGGGGAGCTAGTATTAATTTATCTCCTCTCATGCTTATGACCAATTCTAGCTACCAAAGAATATAATATCTAAAACCTTAGTGGTCCTCCTTTTATTTAATGATACTATGGTCATAACCTTGGGAACAATCATCTTCCATATCTAATTCAGACCTCACATAATTCTAGATCTCTTTTATGTCATATAAGGTGAGTTCTAATACAATGTCTTATTTGGACACCCTTAGATCTGTACCATGAGTTATGTCCCATCCACCTTACATCAATGCATCAAGTTCAAACATGAAGGTCATGTTGTCACCATACAAGCTGACCCTATACCTTTCACTTCTCACAACATGACATATCGACCTAATGACATTATTCTTCCTCACTCATCCACCTCACCACCAATCAATAATGACTCTACCCCTACCATTGATGAAGCTTCAACTAGCTCATTTATCCCTTCTTCTCAAATCCCTATAGAGGACCCCTTAGAACCTACATTCCAATGTCTCTCATTGGGAGAGTATTATCTCTTGTATTTAGATAACTTCCCTACTCCTCAAAAGTATGGTAATATTAAACATAATCTTAGTTATGATCCCAATATTTGAACCATCATTCCTTTTTAGCTTCCCAATAATCAAACCAACTTCATTTATGGGGGATTTGATCATCCATTTCTCATTCTCTTCACCACCTCTTCTATCTAACCATTTACCTCTGATTTCTCCTATTTAGACAAATTAGAAATTGCCAAATTATACTTCACCAGTGTGCCTGGAAGGGATTCAACCTTGACTATTATGAACATGGACCCCATGAGTTACCTTTGATAAAAAACTAGAAACCTCATGACCTATTTGGCCTTGGGTTCATCCCATTAGAGGAACCCACTAGTTCACCCAAACCCATCACCACCATTGAGGAATACATTCCATCCTCACTAACCCCATCTCTTTAAAAGTCCAAGGATTTCAAAACCATCCCCCCTAATGTTTTTAGTTAGTACCATTAGTTTAGGTCCCCTAACTTATCAGAAAGATGGCCAAACTAAAACCTTTCCTCTAATTCATCCTAAAATGGTGGAAAATGATTCTCTTACCATCTACATCATCCAACATCAAGACAATGATTCAATTCTCACCTATCTTGGTGCAAGGTATTCTTATATCCACAAATCATTTCCTCCTGGGAACTAAACCATGTTGAAAAAATCCACTATCGATGTCAACTTGGGTACTCAGGATAGCCCTTATATTGTGAAGATTCATCAATCCTTATATTCCTCAAAATAATGGGATTACCCTTCCTTCCTTCATGACCAAATTATAGCATTTTATTGGTTCTATCAGGACATGCCTAGAATCAATCCTTCCATAGCTCTTTACAACATTTTCATCCATCCCAATGCTAATCTTATTAGGCAAAAGCTTCGTAAGATGCACCCTCATATCACCCTTCTAGTCAAAAAAGAGTTTTAACACATCTCATCATTCAATTTCATTCAACCCATTGACTATCACCAATGGGTTTCCAATATCATCCCCATCACCAAACCCATAGGGCAGCTTCACCTTTGTTTAAAATATCATGACCTGAACCTTAATTGTCTAAAGGATGACTTATCTTTGCCTAGCATTGACCAACTTGTTGATCTTACAAATGACCATGAGATCTTATCTCTCATGGATGGTTTATTGGGATATAATAAGAGCTTAATTTCCCTTGAGAATAAGCATAAGACTTATTTCATCACCCCATGAGAAACCTTATACTATAGGTTCATACCATTTGGTTTGAAGAATGTTGGAGTAACCTATAAGCTTGTGATGACCTACATCTTTCATGATCTCATTCAAAAAATAATAGAGAACTATGTAGATGATCTCCTTAGGAAATATAAATATCATAAAGATCATATATAACTTCTCAAAATTATCTTTGATCACCTAATCCATTTCCATGTTTGACTCAACCCCAAGAAATGTGTTTTTGGGGTCCTATCTAGAAATCTTCTTGGCTTTATCATCTCTCTTTGAGGAATCAAAATAGATCATACAAAATTTAGAGTGATCCTCAAAATGTCACCTCTAACCCACCTTAAGCAACTCCATAGCTTATAGGGGAATTTTTAATCCATCTATCACTTCATCTCTCAATTTTCAAATAGATGTCAACCTTTTCACCATCTTCTTAAGAAAGATACATATTTCAAGTGGACTAAGGACTATCAATAAGCCTTTGATTCACTCAAAGAGTACCTTCTTTATCCACATATTTTTATCCCTCCTAAAGAGTACCAAACCTTCTACCATTATATGTTCACAAATGATCATTCCTTACGGGCAATTCTTGCTCACCGTGATGAACAAATTAAAGAGCAAGTTGTCTACTATATAGGTCAAACACTTATAGAGTATGAGACTCAATACACCCATACCTATAATCTTTACCTCACCTTAGTCTTTGTGTCTTCCAAACTTCATCATTACCTCCTCAATCATAAAACCTATGTCATAACCAATACTGACCCATTAAAGTATATCCATTCTAAACCATACCAAAACTAGTGTATGGCTAAGTGGCTCATGCTCTTAGATAAGTTTAACCTAGAGTTCCTTTAGTATAATTTGAATAAGGGGAAATTTATTACTAACCAAATAGATGAATATCCTTTACTAGATAACCAACCACTTCCTCTTGTGTTTTTGGATGAGGCCATCATGACTCTTTCTCAAGAGAACATCACCTACCAAATGACCATGTTCTTCAATGGCTTGAAGTACTAGTTTGGTGGGGGTGATAGAGTTATTCTCATTCCCCTTGATGGTGAATCTCTTCCTCTTTATTTAAAACTTGATTTTGAGTGTACCAATAATATGGTTGAGTATGAAGCCCTAGTAATAGGTCTCCAAACTAATCTAGCCTTGGGAGTTAAGATGATTAGTTTCTTTGGTGATTCCCAACTTTTGGTCAATGAGGTCAATGGATCCTATGAATGTGAGAATGATGTATTTCAAAATTAAAAATAGCTAGTAGCTATAGTCTTAGCATCATTTAATCAATACCTTATCCAATCTATTCCATGATCTATCAATAAGTTCATCGATATAATGGCTTCCCTTGCTTCTTAGATCCCCTCTATGCCTATTGATTATAAGATTTTTATTACCATTCATCATTTTATCACACCTTATATCTAATCTAACCGCCCTACCATTTCTAGTGTGGAGGAATCGTCATCAGACATTTGGTATGAGAAAACCTTTGACTACCTCAACCTTAACATCATTCATCCCAACCTTTCTAGGAATGGCCAAAGATCCTTAATTCAAAGTACCTCCCATTATACCATACTAAGTGGAATACTTTACACACATGGTTTTTACAACCTCCTTCTCCATTGCCTATGTAACCATGAAGCTTCCCATCCTATCAAGAAAATGGATGATGGGATATATGAGGGACACTTTATTGGTCTAGTTGTCACTAAATATATCCTTTTCCTTGGCTAATATTTACCCACCCTCAACCAAGATTGTTGTGATTATGTAATTAAGTGTGTTAAATATCAGCAACATACCAATTTACATCATGTGTCAGCCCATGTTCTCTAAGTATCCAAAGACTTTTGGCCCTTCTCACAAGGAGGACTAGATCTCATTGGGGAAATCAATCCTCATTCTTCATAGTTGTACCATTCCATCATCACCACCATTGATTATTTCACCAAGTGGGTAGAGGATATTCCCTTCATCTTGATAAAATCCAACAAGATTATCAACTTCATCAACCATCATATCATCTATCATTTTAGTGTTCCCCGTAATATTATCACTACTATTTGAAAATCTTTCAAAAATAAACAATTTGAAGCTCTTTGTTATGTATTTAGCATCAACTTAAGATTTTCCTTACCTTATCATCCATAATTAAATGGATAGGTAAAAGCCTCTAACAAAACCCTCAACAAGATGTTAACCAAAATGGTTAGTGCTTCTAGTTAAGATTGTCATTTACATATCCCTTTCACTTTGTGGGCCTATCACACTAGCATTCAAACCTCCATAGGTGCTACCCCTTTTTCACTAGTATTTATAGTAGAGGAGGTCTTACCTCTTGAAGTCTAGATTCCCTCTCTTTGCATATCCTTGAAAGACATCATTTTTGAGAGTGACTATCATGAAGAGTGTCTAGCACGACTTGAGCTACTTGATGATCACCACCTAGTAGTACTTAACCATCTTTGTGTCCATCAAGAGTGAGTTAAGTATGCCTATAACAAGTACCTAAAAGAATAATAATTCAACATCAAATACCTCATCCTAAAGGAAAATCAACATCTGACCAATATGGAGAAAAGAAAGCAAGGCAAGTTTACTTTCAATTGGCTTGGACCCTACATCATAACCCATAAGTATGGATTAAGAGCTTATCATTTGTCCTCTCTTAAAGGCAAACTAGAACATAAGCCTCTCAATGCTTCGCACCCGTATCCTTTTTTTTGTTAAAATATAGATTAAACTAACGTTTTTGTCTAACTTAAACTCATCACTTAATTTATAATATTTTCACTTTCTTCGTACCTTCATCCCATCCCTTTGAGGACAATCAGTTATACCATAAAACCATGTGATTAACCATCACAATCATATCCTAATCCTAAATATGGTTACCATAGCTCTACCCACAGCATGGTTCTCATAGATACTTTTCATCCCTAATCGGATGGAATCCAATGGTCATTGTCTCTCAAAACCACTCCTTTCACCTATCATTAACCTTCTTGTGATTTAGGTATTTCCCTCATAAAGGTAAACCTCAAAGCCTAAATACACTGGTCCATGTCTAACCTAACATCAAAATAATTTGGGATTCCCAAATATCACGTGGGTCAAATATCTCTATCATGAAGACTACTCCCTTGAAGGATAGCTACCCAAAATCTAAAATTTCTCAAGAAGATAGACTAATCCCTTGAAGAAGAACTACTAAAATAAATAAATCCAAACTTAGACCACCCCCTAGAAGGATGGCTAAGTAAAATTTGACAAAGCAATCATTTGAAGCTTCCTACATCGATCAGCTTCACAACCTATCAAAACAAAGCAATCAAAGGACCCTATATCAAAATCAAAATAAGCTATCCCAAGAAAGTTTCAATTAGATTTCATAAATAACATTAGTAGAATTCTTATATCAATCAGTCTACAACTTGTATGAAAACATGGACTTGTCTACTATGGTTCTTAAGTCACCTATAGAAGGGGAAAACCAACCCATAATAGGTTACACTGCCCTTCATACCACTTATCACCTATCCCCTCTTTGTACTATCTACAAGTCAAGGGATTTATGAGCTTACTTGACATGATGTGATCAAGACACTTTTTTACCAACCAACTCATGTTAATGCGAAGCATTTGAAAGGCTTATGTTCCTTAGGCCAATCTAACTTAGATTTTATTTAGTCCATATCAATGAAAAACATCGTGCCTTTTTTATACCCTCTCATAATTGGTTCATGAATTCACGTAGACATATGTCTCATGTTTTTCACCTCTTTCTCACACCCAGTATTGTTATCTAACTTACTTTATGTGATATCATCAACAAAATAACTATAAATCATAACAATGTCATAAGCCACATCACATATCCATGATCATAACCATAACCATAAACATCATAATCATATATAAACAAAGCATCACGTCATAATAATCATATGTAAATACTAACACAACCATAAACATCATCCATAATCATCACATGCCTAAGCTAGTGAGTCTACATCTCATAAGCATAATCATAATAAAAAATATAAACATTTAAACAATGACCCATGAACCATAAAATTACATCAATATATCATCATATACATCCTATCTCATCAAAATAAAATAGTACATATAATCATGTGCATCTCTCTCTCTTAAAAAAATACATCTCATTATATCAATTCATAGGTTGGTATCAAAATCATCTACACCTCTACATATCATATCATAAAAATATGCCCTTGGGGTATTATTACTACCTAGTGTCTAACCCCCTAAGGTGCTTGCCTATCTACCCACCAAAGTAACCCACAAACCTAAAGTCACTATACTTAAACCATTTACCAAGTTGGCTCTGTACTCACCCCATCAGGGCTCCTCTAGATAATGTGTTAGAACTATGGCCTCATAATAATGCAATTCCTCAATAGTGGCCAAGTAACACGACACAAGAATTCTACTTTGTGGTATTATTGGTGTTGTGGATCCTCTTCTAATTTATCTCAGGGAGTCCTTCTCTTAGGTCATTAAGGCTAGTGAAGTCTTAACCTGGTCCCTCTCACCTGTCACTATGGCTACTTGATGTTGTAACATAATAACCTAACCCTATGTATCCACCTACCCTTATAAATTTATGAACTACACCTATGTAGTGGCTATCACCACTCTTATCTATCCATTGAGGCCACTTCTTTGTATCTATACCTATGGACCCCCACTAGCTGGGTCCACATCCATAACCTACTTGCCTCTATCATCCCATCCAAAATATGTCATTGCATAAAGGGCCTAATACTATGCTACATAGCCATAAATAAAACTTACATCATTAATCTTTGCTCTGGTAGGTAGTTCCTCATGATCAATAACCATCTCCACTAGCTATTGATCTAGAGGCAAAAGCTTAGCATCCTCCTACCTATACCTTAAGAATGGACCCAAAATCCCCTGTACCAACCCAAAATACCTAAAAAACCTATCAAAATGAATGATCTTAGTCTCATCCTTTCTCATACCAAAAATCCACCTATAGCTCTGCATCAATAAAATATGTTGAGTATAGTGGGCCCACCTCAGAAAGCTAACATAAAACCTCCAAACCACATCTCTAACCACCAAGGCCTCTAGTGCCCCCTAAATAAATCAATGTCTCAAACACCTCCTCTAGGTCTTATGAACATGTAATTGATCCTCCATCACATTAATCCCACCCTAAAATCCATTTAGGCATATCCCTCCCATAGTAACTCCATCAACCTTAGAACCTAGATATGCTCATAGGCCTAGTAGTGCAACATGAACCCCATGCTGATGCCATACCTCATATGCACTCTAAACATGCACAAATCCTTATATATCTAAACCAAAAAAATAATAACCCACCAAAAAACTATTTGACTCAATAACATCTCGACTAATACACCCAACAATAGATAAGGAAACCTCCCACTACTCAAATTTGGCACTATAAAACATGAAAATACCATCATCACCATCATCATTAACCTTTGATCATATTTGGCCCTCTAATATAATGGCCTATAGCTAAAGCCTCTAATGTTCCATCTAGTGAATGTGTTATCATCACCATATAATAGCTCCATTAGCTCATCCCTTTCCTCTCTCTCAATGTGATATATCAACTCCCCCTGAATCAATAGCCATGTAGTCCTATGTACATACTCTAGCAAGATCATCATCTAGCTAGTCAGTAGGAGAAAGGTATTCATGGTTAGATCCCATCTCTTGATGAGGGCCATGATCATTGATGCATCTCTTAGAATGTGATGGTAGTTCATCATAGATCTAAGGCTGACCTCCTCCATGTGCACCTAATCATCATCCATCATCCCATAGTGGATCTTCATAAAGATCTAAGGAACCTAATCTCATAACTAGATCTAATCATGTGGTTGAAAAATTCAATATAAAAAACACACTTAGTTTTCTATAAACTACCTTACCCATGGATAACATCCTTTCATCCCATTTTACCTATGTAGTTACACCTATACAAACAACATCTACATCTTTTCTTATAACATAACTTAAAACTAAGCTACCCTTAGCATTCTAATGCTAAAACATTATAAACTCACTTATTTCCATAGACCTTTTATAAAAATAAATATGTCATTTAGTCAACCATCAATGGTCACTATGACTATCGATGGTTAGCTAATCATTTTACCCTCAGTCTTTGACCATTGATGATAAGATGTGATAGATGACGGTCGAGTATGACCACCAATAGTCACTATGTGTGACTACCAGTGGAAAAAACCCCAACCTTACCTACACAAAACCTACCTAACCACTCCTTTTCATCAAATAATTTCCCTAACTTTATCCTCCATCTAACCCCAACCTACCTACCCTCCTAATTTTAATTTTCACTTGTAAATTTTAACAATAACAACACACAACCAAAAACCAAGTCAAAATCCCAAAACCTTCCAAATCAACAACCAACTAACAAAATTCAACCAAAATTGACCAAAATAAGTAATCTATAAATTAAATACATCCCCTACCTCATTCCTCAATCATCATCAAGGAGGGATCCTGGGTCCTACTACCTGGTCATGTCCCTATTTTCCCTGCGCCCTTAGTCCAAAACTCTAGTCTACATAACACAAATCCCCACTCAACCAATCAAAAACTACCTCATCAACACTCTCACAAAAAATTCTAAGGATGCTATTATGCACAAGAGTCAAGAGAGTGAAATTTAAAAGGTGAAAATGACTTGCCTTTTTCACTCTTTATCCTCAGCACTTTTAGGGTTTCCCCCTGACCGTCGATAATCATGGTGACTATTGAAGATTGATCTTCAGACCCCTAACTACCAATGATTAGTATGTCCAATTTTCAAAAAAAATTCACCAATACCTTAGTACCACCTTCTCCACCTACCCTACTAACCACATCCACTTTGATATTGGCCATTTTGGCCCAAACTATTGCATATTTTGTGATGACCCTACTTGATCCCTTTTGACTATACTAGCCAACCTTACCATGTTGAACATTTGAATTCTCACCACCTAATTCACATTAGACCATTTGTGTTTTTATCAAGATCACTTCCTACCTTGGATAACTACAAAAACACTAACCCTATCTAGGAGACTTGATAGGAATAACTCAATCAATATTGCCTAATGTTATAGATTAGTTACCGCATCACCTATCCTTCTAGAACTAGCTTTATTTTTTATAATTATGCAAAATTAGTCTATGCATGATCTTATAAATCACACTTAGTCACATTTTATGCTTCAAATGCCCAACCCTTTTATCACCAACCTCATGACTCACCATAACCGCTTATCAAACCCACACCTAATTCAGTTTCATCCATTAATTATTAGTTTGAGGGAGAACACCTCATCCAATACTTGGGGTAACCAAACCTTTGACATGTAATCCATTTTATTTACAACTTGCTAACACAAATTCATAACAAAAAAGGGTAAAATGTAGACACTAGAAAACTACACATGACAGTTCTAGATGTTGAAACACCCCTGGATTAGACCATTACCCAACCTCCAACCATGACCCTAAGTCAGTTTAACTAACTATCTAAACTAAATCAGTAACCTAACTTTTTTCACCCAAATTGACCTTTGACACTTGACCACTAATAGTCACCTTGACCGTCGATGGCCAGGGCCTTATCACCTAAGCATTCAAACTCAACCCATTTGCAAATACAAACATAAACACATCATGAATTAAATATATGTAATGAGTTTCACCCCTTCTAGAACCTACACCTTCATCTTTTTTACCTATAAAAGAGAGGATCAGGAGGTGAAACAGGATCAATTCATTTAGGAATTTAGCAATCAGGTAATCAAGCTATCAACTAGCAGTCATCAGGAGCTTCTAGCATCAAGAACTTCTTTGTAGGTCTTTCCTTTAGCAAGTTATCAACCATGATAGATACTTGAACCCTACTAAAATTATTCTTTAGGAAAAGTACTCTTATTAAGTGAAAATCACTTTGGATTAGTTGCCAACTATCAAATAACTAGCTAAGTATATTTTTGGTTTTCAAGTTTTAATTATTTATGTTTAAGTCAAACTCTCTTGCATCATATATTCCAACCTCTCACCCCTAACTAGACTTCCAACCACTTACTAACCCCTTTTTAAACCTAAACTAGACTCTTTTGAACACCCTCATAACCTAAATAAACTATTGATGGTCACCCTACCCATTGATGGTCTCCTTCAACCACTAAAGATCACCTAACTACTGACAGTCACCTTAACCATTGATTGCCATCCCAACCACCAATGGTCACTATGGTAGGAAATAATAATAAGCTATTTCCACATGCTTACTCTAAATCAAATTTTACTTTTTGTCTTGCTACCTATTCATAGAGACCTCACCTATTTTTTTAACCCAACATGACCTATTTAGCATTAGTATTGACCCACTTTTTTCTATAATTAGTCTATTTCCTTTATCAAGCATTTATTTCTTCTTGTGTTCTCTTTCAGTATTTTCTATCATTCGATATAAGTATTTCATCTTTATTTATTTCAACTTAACTATTTTAAGAGTGTGGATTGAAAGCCTCCTAGTAAGCTCACACTTCTTAGATATAGTTCACACTAGGTAATCCACCTTACTATCCATCTAACAACCCTTCTGCATTAGTGTTTTCTCATTTATAGGTCATTCTTCCCAAGACAAAGAGGAGCTCTTCATGGTCATTTAGATCATGCATGAATAAAAAAACAAGTTCTTATACCATACCCATAATTATTTTCTTACTTATTATTTAACTATAAAATGAATAGAAATTGATAGAAATGCAAACATCATCATTCACTTTAATGCATCTTTCTTACATAAAAACATGTCAGGAATCATCTTTTCACTTCTACCTAATTTTATTACTATTTGCACCACTAGATATATTAGAAAATAGCCAACATAGATCACCAACTTTAAAAACCTGAGATATAGAATATATATATAAGCCTTCATAGATCAAAACTACAAGTATCACATGTTTATCTTCATATACTTAGCAACTTTGACTCAGTCAACTATTTCTACTATAGTAGATATCCAAAAGATAAGCACTTTTTTGTAGGGTCTGCTCACTCACCTTAGAAACCAATCACACCTAGATATATTTTGGGGAGTTGAATTCAACCTCTAATCACTCATATTACCATACCAAATTTTTCTAATCTCTTTATAACAAAATCTTCAACATCAAGTCTTTGTTATGGTTTTATGAGGGTTTAGACCAATTTTTAGTCTTAACGATCATTCATAAAACTTATTTCCTCTTTCTAGAAACCAATGCTTGGAAATTTTAGCTAGAACCGTTATGCATCTACCATAAATAGATTATATTTTCATTAAGATGCTACACATGCTAATAAAAACTATAAAAACCTTCTCAAGTAGACAACTCTATTATGTGCACTCTAGAAACCTTAAAACACTTTTCAAGCCTTTTCTTGCAAACCATCTCTTAAAAATTTATGCACATGCTTAAAATAACTTGAATCACCTATTTTAATGTTTAATTTATCACTCATGACATGTAATTTAATCCTAATACCCCATCTAGCCATCATCTTTCATCTGATTTTTTAGCCTTAACTTGAAAGTCTCATTAGACCTTGAATCTGACCTTCTAACCACCCTATAGACTACATCTTGAAACTCTCCTATGTTACAATGCAATTTTTGTATGATTAATAAAATGAATACACTCTCTTATTTAGATATTCAATAGATCATCTTCATAGCTTCTTACATATCTTCAAATCTTGACTAAGATCTTCATAACATCTTTAGAATTGCATACACATATCTTTAGATCTAACCTTTTAATCATTTTTAAGGTCCTCAATAACTTATGTAAAAACATAAATGACCTCTCTCATGATAAAACACTATCAATTATTCTTCAGAGAATTCACATCTTTGTATCTCATTCACAGCATCTTTAGAATTGATTACACAAATCTTTAGAACACAGTGCTTCTTCTTCGGAGCTTACTCATTTCATCATGATACCTATACATACCTTATCACAAGTTATATAAAAATAATTAAAATATTATTGATACTTGACATAATAAATTGTAATTTACTAATGTTGATTCTCAATGATATCAACATTCTATAAATAGAACTCTTTTATCATTGCTTTCATACAATAACAACATTCACTATGTTGGTAATATAACTCATTCATGTAAATACCTCAAATCTCACTTTAAAAATCATATTCATAATATCATTTTATATTAATGACATTATATTGACATTAATGAAATAACCATGCACCTTTAAAAGAACCTTTGACATCAATGACAACATTAAATACCAAAACTCAACACTCAATGATAAAGCTAAATAATCTCTTCCTTAATCAATTATAATGTCCAATAAGGACAAGATACATGAAGATGACTAGGTAATTTTTAGTTATGACATCTAAAATTGGTATTATCATAATCTATAACTTAAACATGGTAAACTTTGCCATATTTTAAAATGATTTTTTCTAGAACTCCTTTGCTTAAATCAATCTCTACATAAACTCTAGCATAAGTGCACAAGCTTACAACAACTATATCACGATCATTATTTAAAAATAACCCCAAATCATTAGTTATTTACTTATAGGCATGCCAAAAATTCATAGGTAGATTAGGGAGACAAACCCATACTGACATCTTAGTTACTGAGAGATTGAGAGGGTCAAAATCTAGAAACTAGGGAGTGATAAACAAGCATGCATTTCCTTAAAACAAAGGTCATTATAAAATACATTTATGATAATATTGATTATTATGGAAGTGGACCAAAAAAAACATTTATAACATAGAGAGATTTCACATTGATTTGACCATGTCTCATAAATCCATTGATACAAATCAGTAAAAAAAGGTCATTGACCATTAAATCTACAAATAAATAAATCCTCGGATAAAGAATGAAAATAATCATCCACATGCCCATTCAAAATATCCATAGAAATAACCTCCTTAGATTGATCAAAAATATAGGCTTGAGGAGAAGGAGAGCATTTTTCCAAATTTACATTAGAAGCAACGTTTACAACTGCATATTTGAAGGATGCAGGTTTGAGGTTATACATTTGTTTTAACCCATCCATACCTTCATAATATCTAGAAACCATGGAGATGACCAAGTCTTTTCCTAAATTATAGCAAGATAAGGGTAAAAAAATTTACAATTCCTTACCCTAACTTAACAAACACTAGAAGTCAACTAGAATAGATAAAGAGGCCTCTAACCTATATTTTAAATCTATCACAACATATGCCCCTTTCAACAATTTTTTTTTGTTATTCCTCAAAGAGAGTGCACAATTTTTTTACACCCTTATTTCTTGATTTTTAGATTCTTTTATTCAAACTTTTTGTCCAATAATTTATAGTCATCCTCAAGAACCATAGGTTTAGACAAGTCACGTTTTACAAGTGTTGATCTCTAAGGCATTCTAATTAACACTGGCCAAACATTTTCCAAATCTTCCTCTACCTCCCCTAACTTTTGTATGACTCATTGATGGGAATAATACAATTTATGACTTGCATAGTATTCATTATTACCTTGGTCCTAAGTCAATTACTGAACATTGGATCTTAAAACCTCTTAGAAAGTTACATATACTAATAATAAGGGAGATATATATCACTTGTCTTGAAAACATCTTAGACCCTAGACCAAATGCTTAAAAATCCTTTTAAATGGGATGGTTAAAAAAATATATTTTCTCATTCTTAAGAGGATCAGACTCCCTTAGCCAATAATATACCACCAGCTTCTATTCTTTCTTATTAATGGTTATCTTATCACCTTCCATCTTCAATTGGCCACCATCTTCCTCTCCATCACAAACCCTAGCTGTCATCTCAAGAAAACTAGAATCCTAAAAAGTTGTGATGGGCTTGGGGATAATACATCCCTTTATGGTAATCTCCCATCTAAGTTAATATGCTTGAAGTTCATCTTAAATCATGGCCTCAACATTAGGATTTTAAAAATAAAAAACCTTCTCAAAGGGCATGAGATTTACAAATTCCTACATAGGAAAAGAAATTTTATTAAAATCATACTTCAATTGACTATCCACTTGAAAACCACCACTACTTCCTCTACCCCTAAAACCATCACTCTTCTTATCATGATAGGAGTGAGGATCTCCATATATTATATTATATAAACTCGTGGCTTCCCAACCCTTACCTCCCATCTCTCCCCTCTTCAAAAAATACCTAATTATTACCCAAGAGTAAAAATCTAAGTGACCAACACTTTAATGATTAGCTCTACTATATAATTACTTAAAAATGAGAGAATAAGATGAGCTTAAAAATAAGTGGTCCTTACCAACCCATCCATCAGTCATGAGATTTTAAGATTTCATTGAACTTAAGCCTAATGAAATAAAAACATATAAGATTAAATTATAATAAAGAGCATTATTCCACATTTTTCACAAAAATACAATCACAATATAGATATAAAATAAAAAAACACATTACAATCAAAGATTTCACAAGCATAAGGCACAATGTAAAAGTAACTATCCATGGTTATTGTTCATTTTTTTATTCATCTTTAATGCAATCTAAGGGTGAGGTTAAGGAAACCTAGATAAAAATTTGCTAAGGTTCCTCATGGGAATCATGAATCACCAAAACACTATTTAATATAACCCAAACTTTATTTTCATTACTAAAGTAAATCAAATAAATCTATTAGTAGAGGTTCCTAGAAAACCCATCAAAACATGATAATTTGTGTTTTATGTGCACAATAGGAAACATGAATAGAAAATAGTCGTAGATATAGAACAAGAAAAGTATTTTCTTCAATTAAAGATTAAATATTAATATATGAATAATAAATAGACATGTACAAAACATTAATTATTAGTATTGTTTGATTAATCACATTTAAGAAAAATAACACATTCAATGTACACAGAACACAGATAAAAGACGTTCAAGAAAATTATCATCAAATATCTATATTGATCTCTATATGTTCAAAACTCCTTTTCACTATAAGTGATAATTGTATATAAACTTTT
Organism: Torreya grandis; assembly: GCA_037957365.1. Taxonomy (NCBI): domain Eukaryota; kingdom Viridiplantae; phylum Streptophyta; class Pinopsida; order Cupressales; family Taxaceae; genus Torreya; species Torreya grandis. The sequence continues at coordinate 5,512,549 of JARHVA010000185.1, forward strand.
AAAATAAATTATCACTTCACATTCCATCCTTTTTATTTTATCATGGATGGGTTTTTTCACATTCCATAGACTTTTGGAATGCCAACATAGGCATAATACATCCAAAATGCAATACGTTATAATAGATTATATCTATCACACACTTGTCCTTATATATAGTCTATAGTTTTGTAGTTTTATTCTACTATCAACACTTCTTTAGATTTAAACAATTGCCTCATCTTGAGATAAAATCATAGGAAGTGTTCCTTGTGTTGAACTAGATAAAATTGACTAAGTTGAGGAACTAATCTAAAAACATTACTTGGGTAATTTATCAAGATGTTGTTTATTAGTTTCACCTCTTTCTCACTACTTATATTCCCTTTCCATTTTTAAACTAATTAGTACAATAATATACTACCCTTTTGGGTTTCCAATAGATTAGCATAGCTAGGTAGCTACCCTTTATGGGTTTTCAACCAACCTGTCCTTGTTCCTAATGTTTATGGCCTTCCTACTATAAAATGTAAACACTCCAATTTTATCACTTTTATGTCAAATTAAACAATGGAATGACTACCTTTAATATCACAAATATCTATCATTTCTCTATTCAATTCTATATTTCCTAATCATTTTTGTATTCAATATTAGTTTATCTGATTAATTCCTCACATTATAATAATTAAAAATTTATTTTGAGTTAATTCGTTACTCTTATAATTAATAGTATTATTATTTCCCTCCCAAGTGGACATATTAATGTAAAAGGGTATCTTGAGATCCTAAGGATATATCCTTGAGAGCATAATAATTATGCAAAGAATTAGTAATAAACTGGGATTATTATCTACCCATCATCTTGGAAACAAGATGAAGGGACTATTATAGCATCAATTTTCACCCTTGGATAGGGTTATTCAAGCTCTCTCTAGTTGAGCTATAATATGGGAACAACCCCAGGTTGTGGGTCACCTATGATGGGGTTGGACCTCTGAAGAAGGCCGGCTTCCTCTTGATGGATCACCTAGACTAATGTTATAACAAGGAAAAGGGTTAGAAAGGGGGAAATATCTCCTAATAAAGTTAACTAGGTGATACATAAAATACAAAGGGAAGACTCACATAATCTTGAACCCACACTAGATCTATAAAAGACAATTCTAGCTCACATAACCTCCCAAAACTAGCTAGTTGCATAAGTGTTTCATAAGATAGGCTTAAGAAGAAATGAATGAAGACAAAGAGGAATTCTAAGAATCACTGAGAGATTGCATTCATAGAAGAAATAACACTAACTTAGACCTTTAACTAACTTTAAAACACCTTGAAAGAGATGAGTATGAAGGATAATGGATATGGAAGAATCTCCTTCACAAGGCTATCATGTACAAGCTTACCAAACATTGATCGAAGGAGCAAGAGATAAGTAAATAAAGTATTTATTTTCATTATGAGGTATTTATTACAAATTTTTTATAGGGTTTAGCCCAATCAATATGAGCATATTTTTTAATATCTCAAATATTTCCCTACTCTTCCAAATTTGAGAGAGTCCTTGTGGGGATCTAAAATTAGAGAGAGAGAGAGAGAGAGAGAGAGAGAGAGAGAGAGAGAGAGAGAGAGAGAAAGAGAGAGAGAGAGAGAGAGAGAGAGAGAGAGAGAGAGAGAGAGCTTATAAAATGAAAAAAATGGGTAATATAGAGAAAGGGAGAAGTGAGGACAGGAAACATGTTAATCAAGATAAATTAATGAGATATTACCTTTCAATAATGCTCCACCATGTTTTAATCCTATAGGATTAAGCCTTCCTTAATAATCTAGCCTACATTTGTCCCCATAGCCTTCAAGATTTATTATTAGATGAAAGATCCACTAGAAGACAAGGGTTATATTTTGAATGATGAGTCATGACTAATTATGTTGGAGAAAAGATATTTATGGTATTGAATAGAAATGAATTCTCTACTACTACTCTAATCCTCAGATATCTTTTCTTGATATTCCACACTACCCTCCACTTGTTTTAATTTTAAGGACAAAGTCCTCATGTTATTGAACTTGATAGAGCCATGTCATGTCTATTTTTAGTGACTAAAAGGTACCTATTGGTCAAAGATATGACCATTCTAAAGGATGAGACACTTCTCCATGTTTACAGTATACCTCTACTCCAAACCAGAGCATAGGTCTATATTATAGATTAAAAACCAATCTAATTCATTGGTTTTTATATAGTCACTATATCAAATAAAATGTATATGCCACATATCTTCTTATCCTTGATCTCCATTAGGTCTAAATAGATCCACTCTGCCTTTGAACCTTGTGGAAACTAAGAGCCCATTGTATGCACAAATCTTATTTAAATAAAAATGATCACCATCATCATAAAATAATATCATGACCCTAGAAGATGAACTATGAATGTTCTAAATCCTTGAACCAGAGGTTCATATTGATTCAATGGCATTAGAGCTTCATCGTTGATCATCATGACTATATCACTATGTCATTTTAATGGTATTTGGCTGAGATATAATAGAAACATAGCTCCTTGAATCATTTTCTCTTAGTTCAACCTGAGTTGAATCATTCTCTACTTAAAAAATCTTAGATTTCAACCTTTAATTATTACCATTGATCCTGATCTAGGCCCTCTAGATTGTGACAACTATAAACTCCTAATTCAATCTCAAGATTTTTATGACTTGTTGACCTTGCTCATGTGAATATAGGATTGCAATAAGGTGAGATTAGTATAGTATTAGCATATGAAATCAAAATTTAAAATAACACACTAATAACTAATACCTTAAGCTTAGATCAATACGAGAACTTAGTGAATAAAACTAAATGGAAGACATAATGATAATGTAAAAGACATGATCTTTTACCTTCCTTGGATACTTCAAATAGCCTATTGAATTGGCTTACTGAGCTTGTGCTCAATGAATCTTCATCAAAGGAGGCTTGGCTATCTCCTCTTCTGCTTGGCACCTTTGGCTTGTGATGGAATTGGCTTGGCTCAATAACTGGGTGTGATAACACTAAATTAATAACTTGAGATATCTTTTTAACATTATAACTTTACACCAAAAGAGCTTAAAATTTTAAGTGTGAGGCCTTCAATTTATAGATTTTTGCAAATGATCAGAATGAACCTGAACCATCTATCTCAAGATGAATATGTGTGTTTAAGAATACATTCAATTTTGGAGGCTAAAATCAATAAATTCCCTCATAAATATCTAGGATAGAGAGGAATTAAAGAGGTATGAGAGGGCTTAGTCATATATTTTGTGTATTTATGGCCTAAGGATGTCTTCCCAAAAAATGATGTCACTTGATGATACAAAAAATCATAATCAATTTCCGAAAATAAATATTCAAAAATCTCCATAGAATTCTTAATTAGTCTCATTATTCAAATTAACTAGATTTAAACATGATTTATCAATTTTAGTGTAAATCTTGGCAATTAGTGCATAAATTAATCAAACTAGTCAAAATGTCATATTATTAGATCAAAATTTGAATGGAAAAGAATTAAGATGAGATGTTAGATGCATTGGAACCGTTATCCTAGTTAGGATGTTTCCAACACAAAATAACAAAGGCACATGTCTCATGCAAGAAAATTAGTAGAAAAGAGCAATCTAAAGTACCTAGGTGCAAAAATGTCATTTTGACTCAAAATGATCTAATCAAAGTTAGCTATCTCACAAAATGCATTGCCCCATTTATAGATACATTGGCCAAAATCAGTACTTATATGTCACAAATTTGAACCATTTTATATGTCTTAGTATTTTTAGGCAAAATTGTGCATTTTGATAAAAGTTTATCTGAATCTTGGTTGGAGTTTATTAGTGGCCAGTTTTAGGTGTCTATAGGTTTCCCCTGTTTGGGAAGACATTACAAGTTATAGGCATAGTAACATTTTCTCAAAGAAATAAAAGGTCCTACATGCCTACAAATTCAATGAAAATGGATTAACTATATGCTTCCCCCTTAAGGGAATAGTTGGCACAAGTAGGTCACAAAATAGTCCATTAAAAAAAAAGCAAAATTAGGAGACCAAAAAAAGGAAGATGATGGGGTGAGAACACAATGATTTGAAAAATTAGTCAAAATCATTGAGAATTCAAGTGGTATGATGTAAAATGGATTCACCAAAAGTGATTATAAGCATTGTACCCCAATAGGGGCAACATGGTATGATAACACAATGATTGCCCAAAGGTGGTTATAATCATTGAGAAGATGGAGTTCCCCCAGTTAGGATAGATAAACATGATAATAACATGCACCTATTGGGTAGATGAAAGTAAATTTGGTGAAAAAATAATGAATTAACCAAAGGTGGTTATAATCATTGAGAAATGTAGGTGGGATGGTGTATAATGATTTGCCCATAGGCAGTTATAATCATTGGACCCCAATTATGGCAAACATGATTGATTGGTTGATGATGATGATGATAACTTGACACAAAGGACAATGTTGAATTGGAACAGCTTGATAGTAGGGAGATGCTCATCTAAACTAATAAAGGTTGAGATTATTTCATTTTTAATTACTCTATTAGAGATATGATTGGGATGTCATTGATGCCAGTGCTAAGGAGATGTTGATGCTACCATTATTGAATAGACTTCTTGAAGATGATTTTTGTTGTAGCACTTGATAATAGGCATCATGATAAAACACCATGAGGACTAGGTTGAAATATTCATAAGTATTGACTCCCATAATCAATTATTCAAGGGAAAATAATGCATCAATGATAAAAACCATTATGGTAATGTAGACATATGAATATGAAAGGATTCAAGTATAAATACACAAAGAATCACCCAATGAATGCATGTAGATTGAATCAATGCAATGGTGTTGAAAGAAAATAAATAGGCACTCAAACATCAAATAAACAAACAAGCAAAAAAATAAAAAAAGAAACAAATAGTAGTTAGTCCTAATGTTAGTACAAATAACATGACAAACAGGTGACAACTTAACAAATAAAAAAACATAATAAGGGGGAAATAGAAAAAAAGGAAGGGGGTGTCCAAGCTATCTATATATGCACTAGACAAGTGGATGCTACCTACATAGTTCATGGATGTAATATCCAATAAAAACTTTAGGTTGAATGTAGTTCTCCCAAGAAATAGGAAGAAAATGATAACTAATGAAAAAAAACATGATGAATGAGATAGAAGAATAGGAATGAGTTTTACAAAATGGAAATATCATGGGATAAAAAAAAGATGGGAAAACTAAGTCATAAGTGATTTTCTTGTGACTGAGTGAGAGTTCCCAGATTCCTTAAGGCAAAGAAGTGGTCAATGTTTTTGTTTTTTGTAAATGATTTTTTACTATTTTTGGAATTTTAAAATACATCAATTTAATCAAGAATAAAGAGGTATTAAAAGTTTAAATCTCACAAAATGGTGATAACATTACTTAATATGCTCACAAAATGGAAAGAATGTGGTTGAGGTTGCTTTCAAAATGGTGAGAGTATGGCTTAAGGTGACTGAGCTAACCTTAACAAGTATTGAGTGCCACCTACATATTCCCAAGATGAGACCTTATGTCACTATAGTTATGCCTTATAATGGAAGAATATAACTAGTGTAACATCCAATCTAAATAAAATAGGTGTAGTTGGTATAAAGGCATAATATGACATATGAAATGGCTAGTTGGTATGTCAAGGCATGATAAACAAATTTTTCCTCTAGTTTACCCATAGGAGGTTATAACTAGGCTACAATGGCATAGGTCAATGATCCTAATTTTCCCATAGGTGGTTATAATTAGTAACAAGACCAGTGGGACACTGTTTTACCCATAGGTAGTTCTAATCAAGCACACTTGGTATAGAGAATGGAATAAGAAATGAAAGATGCAAATGTCAAACTTATATCTTATTGTGCTGAAATATGGCCTCTATTTGGAATTATTGAAACAACTAATGAAACTAATCTAAATACTCTTAATAAAAATGGTGAATAGAACCAAATGGAATGGAACCAAGGTCATAGGGCTAGGTAAGGAGGGAGAAATCAACTTGGTTAATGGGAAATGTATGGTAGAATAACTAAGTGATAGGTTGGTATGATGACAGGACAATAAAATGGTATAGTACAAAAAAGAATATTGATAAAATGGTACAACTTAAAATGGTCCTTATATACATTACACCAAGTCACTCAAGAGTAGTATCACTTGAGGTGGATAATGTTCATCAGCTCATCAAGTTCATGTTTGTCTAGTGTGGAAAATGTGTATGCTCCAATTCCATAGTTTTTCATAATGATGGAAGGACCAACCTAGTTGGGTTTAAATTTGCATTTATGTTTCTTTTTGGATGAGGTATTCTTTTGGTTCTCTTTAAGGACAAGATCACCAAATTCAAATTCTCTATGTTTCACTCACTAATTGTAGTGGCTTCAAAGTTAGTTTTGATAGGCTTGGATATTTTTTACCATATCCATGTGTTTCTCATCAAGTAAATTTAGATATTATAGGAATGCTACTCGATAGTCATTGTCATCCATTACATGCTTGAAAGAGATGCATAGAGAAGGCAACTCAACCTCAATGGGAAAAATGGCCTCAATACCATAAACAAGTGAATATGGAGTGGCTCATGTGGGTGTATGATGATTGGTATGGTATTCCCAAAGGGCACATAATATCTTAAGGTGCCAATCATGATTGACATCATTAAATATATTTTTGAGACTAATAACAATTATTTTGTTTGATGCTTTGGCCTGGCCATTACCTTGAGGGTAATATGCTATAGAAAAGTGTTATGTGATGTCATATTCAGCACATAGATTTTTGACATCCTTGTTTTTAAATGATCCTCCATTATCATATATAATGTTGGAAGGGATATCATAGTGGAAAATGAGATGGTTGAAAATGAACTTGGAAATTTGCTTTCCAATCACATAAGTGAGGGGTATAGCTTTAACCCACTTAGTGAAATATTTAGTGGTGGTAAGGATATGTTTATGGTCATCAAATGAGGTGGGATTGATCTTCCTAATGAGGTTAATGCCCCATGTATAAAATGGGCATCGTGTCAACATTGCTTTTAGAGTCTTAGTTGGGGCATAAATCAGATTGGCATACCATTAACACTTGTCACACTTCTTCATATATGAAGATAAATATGCATCCATCATTGGCTAATAGTAACCATTATATAAGATATTTTTGGATAGGATTGCCCCACTGGTGTGGGATCCACATACTCCTTCATGACATTCTCAAAATACTAGAATAAATTCTATCAAAGTTAAACAATGAAGTAGATTTTCATCAAAACTATGGTAGTAAAGGGTTGATCTAAGTAAGGTATAATGTGTGGTTTGGTGGATGAAGGATTTGGATTGATTTTGGGATAGGTCAGGTGGTATAATTTTGTCATGGAGGTAGTTGTAAAGGCATAAATACTAGATAGAGATAGGACCAATAATATTAAAAATCATCACTATGGTTGAAGGTTCATGAGCTAGTGCTAGCAAATTATCAACAAGGAACTGATATTCTTTAGACATGTTTGTTTACTGAATCAGAGATCTAATAGTATCCATAGTATTTATTGTTTTTTTACTTGTCCTTGATAGATGATCAAACTAAATGTCAAAAATTTATTTCTTGAGAGTGTTGACCATGGCCTTATATGGAACTAGGTTGTCATCTTTGGTCTAAAAGTGAACTGTAACCTGATTGATGATTAACTAAGAATCACCATAAACCTTGAGATGAGATATGTTCCATTATACCACTTTTAAAATTCCTACAACAAGAGCTTCATATTTGACCATGTTATTGGTACAAGGAAAGTTGATCCTAAATGATTTTGGTATTAGATCCCCCTGTGGTGTAATAAATAAAAAGACTACACCTAATCCATGTGTTGTGAATGATCCATCAAAATATAGCTTCTATTAATTCTCCTCAAGAGGTATGTCAATGATGGTCATTATGGATTCATTAGGAAATTAGAATATGAGTGGCTTTATATTAGTATAGGTGCTTTAGCAAGCTGATCTGCAAGAACTTACCCCATTGTGGCTTTTTGGTTGATGTAATTTATGTCAAAATCATTGAGAAGTATGATCCATTTGGCCATATAGCCTTTTAATGTTGTTCTATATATTATATACTTGAGAGGATCTAATTTTAAAATAACCATGGCCTTATTGTTTAACATGTAATAACATAGTTTTTGAGATGTGAAGTCCATAGCTAAATAGGCTTTTTTATGGGTGTATAATTGTGTTCATACATGACCAATTTATCTCTTAAATAGTACATGTCATGATCTTTTCCATTATCATCATGCTAAGCCAAAATTTCCCCTAGGTCATTGTCAGTAGTGGATAGATACAACAAGAATGGTTTTCCTAGAATAGGAGGAAATAAAATAGGTGGATTATTTAGATAGTTCTTTAGCTACTAAAATTTTGTCTAGCAATGATCATCCCAGTGAAATTTAACTCCCTTATTTAAAAGATACATAAAAGTATGGCATTTCTCAGCTAAGCGTGATATGAAGCATCAGATAGATTACATCTTGCCCTATAAACTATGGAGCTACTTCAAATTAGTCGATGGTGGCATCTCTATTATGGCTTAGACTTTGGCTAGATCAACTTCAATGCCTCGATGAGACATAATGAAGCCTATAAATTTTCCTAATATGACTCCAAAGACACACTTCTTAGGATTAATTCTAACTTTTTACTCACATAGTCTTTCAAATATTTTGTGTATCACTATTGAATGATTGGCCTTGGTCTTTGATTTGCCAAGAATTTAGTTGACATGGTCTTTAACAATGTCATGCATCATATCATGAAATATGATGGTCATGGATATCTGATAGGTGGACCCTAAATTTTTATGACCAAATGGCATAACCTAATAATAGAATGTTCCCCATGGAGTGGTGAATGACATCTTTTGTTAGTCTTCTAGTGTTATTTTGATCTAGTTATACCCTAAAAATACATCCATTAATGGAAGCATCTTTGGATTTGACTATCATGTCAATGTTTGGAAAGGGAAATCATACTTAGGGTAAGCTTTATTTCTATCTCAAAAATTAGTAAAGATTTTGATTCCTTCTATCTTTTTACTAACTACCACAACATTAGAGATCCACTCTAAATAGTCAATCAACCAAATACATCTTGCTTCCAAGAGTTTTTATAACTCTCTCTTCACTAATACATAAATGAAAGGATGCATATTATACAAGTTTTGTTTTACTATTTTTCATTAAGATTGATGATAAGGTAGTACAGAACCAAGGTGGGGTCTAAACTTTGCATATCCAAATATGCCCATGTAAATATGTTAATAAGTTCCCTCAAAATAGATATAAGTACTTCACACTCCTTCTCAATAAGGGATGCACTTATACTGATCCACTTTAGGTCATCTAGGGATCTGATGTTCACCTCTATTGTGTCCTCCACTATAAGGTTTGAACCATCTTCAAGGATAGTGGGAAATAATTTGAACTGATTGGTAATATTAGAGTCCTCTATTAGGACTAGTTCTTTGAACTCCCTTAGGCATGATGAATCAGAGTCCCCCAATGGGAGGTTTGGCCATGTAAAAAAAACTATTGGAAACTCCTAAATGATTCATTCAAAAGTATTTTGTTCTGCAAAACTAAACATAGACTTAGAAACCAGATCATCATTGGTGGTCTCTTGATTTATGATTAAGGATGGTTGAACACCCCCATCTCATGGTGCATGAATAGATTTTCACCACTAGATTGGCCTTTTTATTTAATCTTTCCCTAGTCATAAAGTGACTCAAAGAGGTTTTCACTTTTGGAACTCAATGTTTTAATTATTTAATTTTGGCTAAGGGTGTTCATCCACTCTCTAAAATAGGCTTTAGGATCTAGCTTGATTGAGAATCTTAATTTATGGTCCCCTAACAAAACATTGTCTCTAAGGCCTAAAAAATCATAAAAATCCTCATCATTTTAGAACTCATAAATTAGCATGTTTGATTCTTGTTGGTATCAGTCTATCAGTTGGGGATAATACAATGGTAGTGGGTTATGGTGAACAACTAGTCTAAAGGTATAAATGGAATGAGGGTTAAATAAGTTGGTTTTGGCTAGGCATAAAAAAGATATGATCAAACTCTGATTCATTACTCGCATCATCATCAATATTTTATGATGATGAAATATGATTAAAGTACATGGGGTCACCCCCAGGTGGTTTAAATCCAAGTCCATAGGGCCCTTTATATTTGGTCATGGCAATCGGCTAAAGTGTTTTTTATTAACTTGGTCTAAGGCCTCATCCTTCATAGTCTTGATTCTTCATGATCTTATTGGGAATAGGATACATTGTATTATCATAATAATTGGCCTAATTTTAATTATATAACCATGATTCATCTCCTTTGAGAGGGTCCTTTTCCTAAGCTAGATACTAGTATAAACGTGATAGGTTCGAGACTATACTTTTTACCTTTGCCCTTTTGTTTCCATTTTAGATGAAGTGGCTTGGCTTTAGGTATTCCAAATGACTTTGATTTTTATGGAAGATTTTTAGTGTGAAAGGTATCATGGGTAAAATACTCTTTTAAATCATTAGGCGAGATGGTATAATGATTAGATATCTCAAGAGGCAGCATAAGGAAAGGGAATCAAGGGTATTAGGATCAATGTAGGTATCCTCTAGTAAATCAAAGATTATTACATTTCCCTTATTCTTTTTAGGAACTTAGATTCATGTAAAAACATTAGTACTAGCTTTTAAACTCAACTCTAAGTGTTTGCAGTGCTCATATTGATGCAAATATTCAGGTATACAAGCTTCCATCCATGAATGGGAGAACTTGATACATTGGTACAACATTAGTGGGACTACATGAATTTAATGTAACAAAGGTCTTTCAAAAAATCATATTTTATGACAAATTGAGATCTAGAACATAAAAAAGTGTATCATGGGTCAAGGTCCCAAAGATAACTAGAAAATAGATGGTACCTTGTGATTATTGTTCTTCATTTTCTTAGCCTTTGATGATTATCATTTATAATTAAAGATATACCATCATGTACCCAAGAATCTTGATGAGATTTATAGATACTATGTTTAGACCTGATCCATTGTCTATAAGGACACGTTTCACTTTATACCACTTTATGCAAACTTCAATGTATAATGGATTATTATGTAGTCGGCTAAGGGATGACATATCACTTTAGTTAAAAGTGACTCGTTGGGCTGAAACTAGGTGTCCAACTAAATATTGGAATTTATCAAGGGATATGTCACTTGAAATAGTGGATTTGATAAGGAATGCATTCAAATTTTTTTTATGGATTATTGATGTACATAATAAATCTAAAATGAAGATATGTGTTGGCATCTTTTGTTAATGTTCCACAATGTCAAACTTATTTTCTTGGTCAATGTTAAATGGCTTATTCTAAGGTATAATGGCTGGTTGGGTGATGGGCAAAGTGGTAGATGGTTGTGGGCCTAGGATGGTCATCTTTGAGCTATGAGTTATGATTTCACAATCAAGATAAGTCATGATTTTTGGTGCACTTATGTGTGGTCATGAGTTAATGATGAGTTATCAGTATAGTTTCCAATATTAGTAATCTCTATTTGTTGGTACACTTGTATGTGGTGCCAAGTCAAGGAAGGATTATCAATGTGAGTTGGTGGATTAGCGTTGTGTAGCAAAGGTCATGATTAATTGGTATTTGGTCTCATATTGATGGAGATGGTATTAATGTGGCCTCTTGTAATATGACCTATAACTCTATTGTATTCATATGCAAATGAATGGTAGGTCTATTAGTTTTTGTCTTTATAACCTTGGTTTTATCCATTATTCAGACACTTTTGGTTCTATTGTTGGTGGTTATATTGATTGTATTTGTTTGGCTTTGTTTATTGAAACTATTTTTGTTGGTGTTACATTAGCCATTATTTTGTTGTTGCTTCTGTGGTTGTTTATTATGTTATGGAAAAGGGTTATAAAAGATTCCAAGGTTCTGATTAGAAGTGGAAGAATCACCATCTAATATTATTTCCCCATTATCCAACATATTATGAATCAAATGTTTGATTTGCTTACAATGACACAAATTATGTCCATTAACCTGATGATATTCAAAAAATTCATTTTGGTGGTGCCAATTAGGATAAATAATTCCCTTAGGATAATGTTTTGATATAGGCCATCTAATTAGATTAGAGGTAGTGATTTTGCAAAACATAGATTCAATAGGTTCTCCAAGGTTACTAAAAATGTGATGAGTAAGCATTATTCTCCTTGGAGGAGGGGCTTGTAATGGAAAAGGTTGTTACATTTGTTGTGAGGGCTTAGGATATTATGCTTGTTGCATTTGATAAATTTTTTTTGGGTTAGGCATAATTTACATATATTGCATGGGCTGAGTAGATGGTGTTTTCACATTTGGACATGTCTTGTCTATTTTACTCTATTTCTAACAACATTTTTGTTGTGATTGAATTGATTTGGTATATCATTATTATTGGGTTATGATGTTATGACACTTGCACTTGGACTTGATGTTGGTTTTGGCCATTTTCTTGACTGATACCTTGATTATAATTTGATGAAGTAATCTTGATGATCTATTTGTTAATAAGGGCTTGCTCAATCAATAAACCTTTGTTAATGGTCTCTTTAAAGGTATGTACAAACTATAACTCTAGATGATAAGATATCTCACTATGAAAATATTTAGTAAACACATTGGCTAATTATTTATCTTGTAAACTATAGGTGAATCAACATGCAAGGACTTTCCATCATTGTAGATAACTTACAAAACTTTCACTAGGCTTCTACTTAGCTTGTGTCAAATTGACCAATGAAATGTCATGCTCAAGATTATATGAAAAGTGTTGCACAAACTTGTCTGAAAGATCGTCAAAATTAGATACTAAATTTTTGGGTAACTTTAAAAATTACTCCAAGCCTTTTCCTACTAGACTCCTTGGAAACAACAAAAAGTATATGTCATCATATGCCACTAGCTGGCATACAACAAAAAAACTGTTTAGATGAGCCTTGGGGCCACATTTCCCATTGTATTTATCAATTTTAATGGTTCATATCTTATAAAAAATGGTATCTCTAATTAATCCATGTTAAATGGCTAAGAACACATGTCATCTAATGTAAACTTCTTATTTTGTTTCCCATCTTAGATGGCATCAATGGCATCCTTCATTTGTTGTAGTTCTTGGGCTAGGCAACTAGAGGGAACATTGATTTGAGGTGGAATATTAGCTTCGGTAGATGGTTGAGAGATCATAAGTGGATCACTTTGATTAGGATATCATGGAGGTATTTGCTGGGTATGTTAGTTTGGTTAGGAAATGGAATAGGAATACACATACATGGATTAGGGTTTGATTATTGAGGTTACACATATTATGGTGCAATGTTCTTATTGGGGTTAGATATATGGGCCTAATTTTAAGGATTTATAGGTTAGAATGGAGTAATTTAACTATATTATGCCTATTGAGGTTGAATAGGGACATGTTACTGACTAATTTAACCTTGTTGTTGAGGTTGGACTTGTGAACCAAGACCCTATCTCTGAACTTGTGGTACATTCTACACAAAAGGCAATGGTTACCTAATCAGTACTTGAGTAAAATTAAAACCTCTTTGTTGCATGAATCCTAGTTAGGAAGTGGAAGTATGTTGGAGATTCAACATTTATTGTTGACCAATAGTTGTATGCTATTGATTAGACATTGTTTGAGTTTGAATTGGTATATTGGTCTATGAGGAAAGAGGTATTTTCATTGTTACCTAGTGAGGTGAGACATTTTCCCCCTATTGAGGTGGAAATATGTTCTACCTCTACTACATTGGTATGTTTGATTGTGCCTATTGTTTTGGGACACTACTCATTGCCTATTAGGGAGGAGTAAGATTCACCACATTTTGTTGTTAAGACACGACACTAGTTGTTGGCTAGCTATTTAATCTTGTTAGTTGAGCACTTGAAGAAGTAGGGGGATGAGAATTAGTGGTAGTGGATGGTTGAATTTGGGATGTATAAACTCTTACTCCCTAATTTTATAACCATTCATGGTGCTAACTAAAGGCACACTTAATTGTAGACTATTTATTTGTGTACTTACACCACTTTGGTTTGGATTTGATATTGCTTATGTATTATCCACTATATTTTTCTTATTACACTTCGTAGAAGTATAATACACTTCTTAAATGTTTTGTATATGAAATAAGTTGTCAATTGAAGTTTTTTTCATGAATGGGTCTACACCCTGATTGTCTTGACTAATCAATTCTATTAACACTCCTATTGAATGGACTAAATCTATGAGAGGTCTATTTAATAAGGTCATCTAATTAAAATCATGTGCTAGGTTCAAGTAAGTTTGGTATGTTGTATTCATCTATACAAAGTGATCCTCCATGGGGTCATTTCCTTTGACAAACACACTAGGGCCCTAATAAGTCATGGGGGCTATATTTAAGGGATTGCTAGAAGGAACCTATTGACTATATAGTATGTTGAGAGGCATTCTTACTAGACTTGTAAAATTATCATGGGGGATATTTATCAAAAACTTGGCCCCTACTTCTATATCTTTGACCAAAATCTCATCTTTATTTTCCAATAAGTGATGCTCAAATAGATAAGGATCATATGTGGATGGTGTAGTAACATAGTATGGTTGTTGAGGAAATGGTTCTTCCACTATAGGTAATATAGTTAAGTATTACTCTATTATCTCATGATCTTGCTCTGAGTATGGAGGTGTGTTAAACAAATAATGAGTCAATGGGTCTTAGTTTTGTGCCCCTATTTTATTGTTATAATATAGATAAGGATCTATCACATAAGAAACATTGTCTATATATGGGTATTGAACCATTTCTTCTTCTGTGGATAAATTACTAAATCCTAAATTGTATATGATTCCACTACAAGTGTATGAAGATATTTTTAGATCCATAGTAAGTGCTTTGTGACCAAAAAGAATAGAGTTATACGAACTCTAAAAAAGTGATGTCTAAAAAGAGGCTCAAACTTGATCTAACCTAGTCAAAAGGATGGATATGTATATCCAAAATTATTGATGCAATGACTTTTGATAAAAAAAAGCTAATGTTAAATGTCTAATGTTACACATATCACACACACAAATTTCAAGTAGATGGACCAAAAATTGAAATGCTAAATTCTAGGATCAAAGTGTTTTAAATGAGTCTAATCTAGGAAAAATGAAAGTTGTTAGGTCTTTTGGCCAAATTACATTGAAAGCTAGACTTTAAACAAATATGAGATATTTAATCGAATAGATTTGAAGCACTTCTAACAAAAACTAGGCATTTGACTCTTGGACATAAACTTGATCAATAAGTATGAGGTATGAAACAAAAGGAACTTGGAGATAGATTTTTTTTCTAAATAATGGAACAAACTAGACTCTTTTGACTAATGATATAGATAAAAAATAATGATGAAACCATGCTAGATGAAGGCTCATAAAGGTATACGTGAAATGGTTACAATTTTGGAAAAGCATGGACTCTATGCAAATAGGCCTATGAAACAAGTTTCAAAATAAATTGAGCATCATAACAATGCTAAAAATGCTCAAAAAGTGTGACAAATGCTTGATTCAAGACTCTAAGGCAAAATGGTTTAATACAACTTTGGTAGCCTAACACTACTCTCCTCAACTCAAATGACACATACACACAAAGTTTGTCAAATATTTAAGGCAAAAAGTGTTATAACAATTGAACTTAAGACAAATGGCAAAAAAGAAAGGTAGTACAAAATATATCCTAGGACTCAAAGCGTGAGAAATATGTAAGATGACTTAAGTCTTACCAAATGATGATAAAGATTATGAGTCTAACAATGGCCCTCAATTCAAATTGAAAATTAAACTTAAGTTCCCTCAATTTTAGTTCAAATGGAAAACCCACTTAACACACCAACCTTATGAACTTATAAAGGTGAAATTTCAAATTTAAATTATCAATGAAGGATTTAAGAAAATTGGACAAATGATCTAGACTCAAATGGGCAACATAAGTGCACCAAAATGGAAAATATGACACAAAATTTATGATAAATTTATGAACAAGGAAAAATATGATTTTAATTTGGGCATCATAATGCATCCTTGCTTAAGAAAATGGTGGACAATGTGTTTGGTTATGTAACCTTTTATTAAAAATTAATTTTGAATGCAAACAAGACCAAGTAATTTAATACAAAGACAAATCAACTAATTAATAGTCTTAAGCCCTAAACTGATAAGGTATGATAAAGTGGTGTTAACTAAACTAACAAGTTTTTGAACATCTAGATGGATCAAATGTATACAACTTTTACATCAGTATATAAAATAAGCACATGTCATTTGGGTTTGCATTATATGGTTTGTTCTAAAAAGGCCTTACCCTTTTTACAAACTCTACATCCATCACTTTCCCAGTGTAGTGCGATGTTTAACATTCTCAAATGTCTTGGTCTTAGGCTCTACTAATGAATATGGTTTAAACACTCAAAACATCATCCTAGTGAGGGGATCCCAATTTATATACCCCTTATGGAGAGGGGTTGAAGATGATGCTGAGAGATGAAACCCTAGGTCAAAGCTTCCCTAGAGAACTTATGCGAGATAATGAAGTCCCCCTCACAAGCCAAGATGCAATGAAAATAAAAAAAATCTGAGTCAAAGAGCTTTATGGTTATTTGTAGATCACCCAAGCTATGTGAGTCTTATGTAGATCCTTCACAACATCTATTTTATGCCTTTGGACTAAGGCAATTTGAAATGAATATGGCACTTTTGATCCCACAAGTTCCCTATAATGGATGGGGGAGAGCATATACACACACCTTCCTATTTTCCTAAATAAAACTAAGAAAACAATGATAAATAACTTGTAAAAACTTTGAAGTGAGTTCAATTTTTAAGCATTAAATGAAAGCTTTAGTGGTGCTCTTTGTCTCCTCAGCCTTAAGTTGAAAAACATTTGAAGAATAAGTACAAAGAAATTCAAATAAGCATCTAAGTGTTTCCTTAAGCACCAAATGAAAATTCTTAATCCTTTTTAAACAACTAAAAAGAGGTTAAAAAGACTAGATTAAGCTTGTTTTGATCACTTTTTAAATGGGCCCTACAAGGAAAAAGTTAGAGTTTTATCTAGCCTTGAAGCATTTTTTCAAGTGAAATAAATAACTTTGCAAATTAAACTCTCAGGTTCACACAGTGTAATCCCATAACTCCACATTCCAATACTAAAATTGTACAAAACCATGACTGGTTAACATAATATCACAATTCATGGGTTAGTCAATAGAAATTAACAATATCACTACTCTAATAGGTAATATCATAACTAAAAGGGCAAACCCATAACTTAGAGAGTTATGCTATTATCACTTAACCCTAATCATTAAGGCTAATTGCTAGTAGTTTAACTAAAATATCATGACTTAGACTAACAATATTTCTACTATAAAAATCATGCTATTACAATATCATGATTATTGAGTCGTGATATTTCAATATTTTAACTTCCAAAATTATAGGATTGCAATATCACTACTATCAAGTAGCAATATTTTAATATTGTAATTAGACCTATATACAAAGACAATGTTAGTCCAAAAACATAATTAAGATACAATATCACTACTAAAATAAAACCATGACTATGTCAGTTGTGGGATTGTGGTCTATAGGACAACATCACAACTCCATAGTGATAAAACCATGACTTATAAATAAACATATTTTTGATCAAATTTTTCACTCTCTTTGGCCTCAAACTCCAAGATCCTACATGAAAATGGTTAGTAGGTTGCTCTTAAGAGCTATTTGATAAAATTTATGGGGCTTATCCCATTGGGAGTCCTATTTGTGAACATAAGATTAAAATAAGAAGAGATTAGTATAGTGTTAGTGTATGAAATCAAACTCCAAAATAACATAGTAATAGCTAATACCTTAATCCTAGATTAAGAGGAGAGATTAGTGAAAAAAACTAAATGGAAAACACAACTAAAATGCAAAAGACAAATGATTTTTCACCTTTCTTGGATTCTACAAATGGCTTGTTGAAATGGCTTGCTCATTTGTGCTTAATCACTCTTCATCAAAGGAGGCTTGGCTATCTCCTCTTCTCCTTGGAACCTTGGGTTTTTTATAGATTTGGCTTGGTTCAACAATTGGGCATGATAACACTACATCAATGGCTTGAGATATATTTTTAGCATTATAACTTTACACCAAAAGAGCTTAAATTTGTGAGTGTGAGGCCTTCTATTTATAGATTTTTGTAAATGACCAGAATGAACCTGAACTATCCATCTCAATATGAATATGTGTGGCAAAGAATTCATTAAATTTTTTAAGCTAAAATCAATAAATGACCTCATAAATATTTAGGATAGAGAGGCATTCAAGAGGCATGGGAGGGCTTAATCAGATATTTTTTGCATTTATGGCCTAGGCAAGTCTTCCCAAAAAATTGTCACTTGATAATGTAGAAACTCATAATAAATTTCCAAAAATAAACATTCAAAAATATTTATTCAATTCTTAATTAGGCTCATGATTTAAATTAATTAGCCTTAAACATGATTTATCAATTTTGGTGCAAATCTTGGTAATTGGTGCATAAATTAATCAAACTATCATATTATTGGCTCAAATTTTGATTGGATTAGAATTAGGATGTAATGTTTAATGTGTTGGAACTGTTATTATAGTTAGTATGTTTCCAACATAAAATAACAAAGGCACGTGTCTCATGCAAGAAATTTTGTAGATAAGAGAAATTCAAATCACCTAGGTGTGAAAATGTCATTTTGACTTGAAATGATATGACCAAAGTTAGCTATCTCACAAAATGAATTACCCCATTTAGGGATAAATTAGCTAAAATTAGTACTTTTTTGTGACAAATTTGAACCATTTAATGCATTTTAGTGTTTTTAGGCCAAATTATGCATTTTGATAAAAATTAGTCTAAATCTTGGTTAGAGGTTATTGGTGGCCAATTTTAGGTGTCTAAAACTCACACCATTGATTTAGTTTTATATGAATTAATGTGAGACATATATCTTCTTCCAATTTAATTTGGTTGAGACACTTATCACCTACACATTTGCTCTTAATATTTGTTGACCTTTTGAATCACCACTCATCATTGATATTTGATCGCATAATGAAATGCACATCATAGATCTAATTGGACCCATTAACCTTGTTAGTAACCATGAATCATTAGATTTGATCTTATCTTATATGATCTTGACACCTATTGGATTATCATTTGTCTTTGAGATACACTAACCTTTTGGCTTTGCTCACACCATTGATCTAGTTTGTACGATCAGATGTGCACCATTGGTGTTAGAGGTACACTCACTAAGAGGAGGGATGAATTAGTGATGCAAGATAATCCAATTAAATTAACAACTCTTAAATTATTTAAAATACATCAACTTTATCAAGAAACATTAATACGAAATCACATACATCAAAATCATACATAAGAGCATACATCACATGAACACATCGTATATGTGGGAAACCCTATTGGGGGATAAAACCCATTAAAACCTATAATCTAGACTATATTCCTATAAAAAAAGATAAAAAATTTATACTATCACCAATTGATCAAGGAACACACATCCCTTATTTTAGTGAGACACCAATCCCAGAAGGAGCACCTACCTCTATCTAGTTAAACACTCACAACAACTAGACCTTTAAAAATCTTTACCTTGCAAGGAGAAACCAACCCCATAAGAAACCAAGAACCCACTCAAATACATAAATAAATCACCTTGAACACCTATTTCTACTCTTTAATTGATGATGATCACCTTTGTCTACACTCTTTACCTCTAATCTCTCTCAATCTACCTCTAGGGCTAACTTACTCAAACTGCCTCTTCTAAGCTCATTAGGTCCAATGACCTATGTGTTCTCCTACATCAACTTCATTAGATAATCATGACTTATCCTCTTCATTATTTTTTAGTTTTCAATAATCATTAACTTCTCTTTCAAAGGTTATCTCCTTTGTTTCTATCTTAACTATCAACACATATTCCACAAGTCAAGAAACCATTGCCTTGGTCTCTACTATTTATAGAGTCATCAAGAATATCACCATCTAGGTCAGCCATAGTAATTTTCTTAACCCTTAAGACATATAACATAGCTTAATACCATTTTCCCAAGTTGGCCATAGCATTCATGGGTCACACTTAAGCAGTTACACCTTTTAATTGGGCCTTATTAGCCCTTATAGGTCTCATGGAGACCTATTCACCTAGTTAGCACTTAAATTAAAAAATTAAGAATATAAGATAACTTTAAAGTACATGGGTCCCCTCCATATGACATCTAAGACATATTAAATTCATTATACCCATCAAAACATTCTTCTACTACAACACAATTAGCCCAAACATCATTATGTACATACAAACACATAATCAACTTATAAACTTGTGATCATATATAATTTATATTTATCAAACCTCCATAATCCACATTGATGTTTATCATTATGTATATAACATCCTAAAACACTTATTTCATCTTAAGACATCAAAATATCATTAAGAACAACTTAATTACCCTTCTCAGGTTACTTGTGAAGCATAAACACATACATAGTCAGCTTTGGAGCTCAATTACTTTAATTGTAAAAACATTCAAAACTCAAAATAAATATTTATGCATGAAACTTTAAGTCTTATATAACTTTTCTTTTTACAACATGGTTAAAACCTATATACTAGTCTTCACTCATAAATTCAAATATTTGAATACCAACAGTCACTGAGCAACTATTAAAATTTGAACATTTTGTTGGCATTTCATGTCCTCATATAGTTTGAATGAATATGAATCATCAATATCCCTTGAAAGTAGCTTGATTTTTAACTATGCTAAACATATGTTAGTTTGACCTCATCTCGTGCTCCCTATCAATTTTAACCAAATACACACCATTGATCTCCTTAGAAGTAGCTCAATCTTTACCTTTGCTTACTATTAAACATCAAGAACTTATTATCATCTCAATGCTTCCTAAAAATTTGGAATAAACTCACTCCATATATCTCTATGGATTAACCTATTTTTTATCTTATAGTTCTCACTATTGATCTAAGCTTTGATCTCCCATGATTGTGCCACTTGGTAACACTACGTGCCCTCAGCACATTTGACTCTTTGACTTTGACTCACATCATCGATCTTATAATAGTATGAATGCCTAAAAACCATTTATCTTCTATCCAATATTTGTGAATGTAACACATATCACTAACATGTTCATTGTTTGACATATTGACTTTTACGTGCACCGTTGGATCAAGATATGTAATTTAACATGCACTATTAGATCTACTAACTAGTTGACCTCATACTTCAACTTGGTTAAACTTGATAGTCTCTATCCCATCATAGTCTACTAGGAAAAATTAGAATATTTATATTTTGAGTTAGAAAATACTTTAGGAGTCCAAATCTTCAAGGCACTTTCTTGGCACTATAAACAACACCATGAAAACATTGGCCCACTGTTGACTTTATGAATACCTAAAATAAATACACAAACTTGTTGGATTATAAATATCTTCATGACATGTAGTGATGGTCTAGATTCTCTTAAGCTAGAATTTGCAAGTTCCTCATTCTAAATGATCAAATGACAAATCAGGACTTCATCAAGACATTTATGGATGCCTTATAACTTCTTTGTCCTTATAGACCTATAAATGTGCCATATATTATTCAAGCTATCAATTTGATCACTTTTTCATTAATTCACTATGAATCATGCTCTATTTGACATCAATGACAACCTAACATCAATGATAATGCTTAACAATCTTCCCCTTTGTCATTGACTATAAAACAACCTCAAAATGACTTCATTTAAACTCCTTCATTTTTATCTTTCTCCCTAATTGACTTTAATTACAAAGGGTCTCTTCCTCAAGATGCCAATAATCATTCCTTAGCATCATGTATGCATTCAAATACTACTTAATATTCTCAAGATACTTATATACTTTCAATAATATGAATCAATTGCTCCCCCTTTGACATGCACTAATATGACGTTGGAATTTATTGATCCTTGGACTTGATAAGCTACCCATAGAGCTTAGAAATCTCCCCCTAATGTCATGCTCCATCTCATGTCATATATTATTTAACATACACCAATATGAACTTGAGATTCTCTGATCCTTGGACATGTCTACCTATATAACTCGCAAGCATCCTTTGCTCAAGCATGAAGATTCAATACCTTTTCAAAACACATAAATTGGTTTGATTGAGTCATCATATCAATCTTCTTAAATTTGTAATTGTATTAAACCTTTTCATATCTCAACCATGACTAGAACATCTCACATATGATCCCCTTAACATCATGCAAAACACTTCAAGTATTTCTATACAATAAAATATATTAACAACTCATCATCCTTGATCAGACTCCTAGAAACGTATATTCCCTAGTTCTAAACCTTACATACGTAGCTTCATTCTTTGCCATATTGACCAGCGAGACTATACATCAAAGATTGACAAAAACATTAACTTTAGGATCATTGTCCCTAAATAAATATTTTGAAACATCATAACACTTTAGAGTAGTTACATAAAACCCATTACTCCCCCTTAGCCAAATACATATTTTCATGACCTTTCTTGTCCTAAACAAGATTTGTGTGAAGATACCTTCACCCTTACATAATCTACCAAATTTATACTAAACTCTGAGATTCTTGGACCCAATATACCTTCATGATTTAATTTATCATGCAACATAGCCAAGACCCAATAAGCATCCACCATGCTTCCCCTTTCTATAAAGTGTCTCCTTGACGCTTAGATAGAGACACCCCTTTGACATAGTGAGACTAAAAGTCCCAAAACTTAGGAGACTTCCATATCTCTATACTCTCATTTAAGTTTCAATCCTATCTCATCAATAAATTGACTTTGAATGGATCCTTGAAATCATTCTTTTCTTTAGACTTGTCAATACATGTAGACAATAGAAATTCTTTACTTTCTTTCATATCTAGCATGGCAAACAAACCATCTTTGGTCTCAGTCTGATCTTTACTAACAAGATTAGGTTTCTATAGCCATTTTTGACCTCTTCCATACATATTAGGGGATCCATACACCTTTTTTTTCTTTGAGAACACATTCAACCTATTCTTTCAATATCTAGCAAAGTGACTAACTTTATGACATCTAAAACACACAAGATCATTAATACCTTTTGATTGATGATAATTATGACCTTCTTTTGAGTGATTTCTTCTCTTCTCGTAATCTCTAGCAGTATTATTTATTACACTCTAGTAACATGTTTAAACTTATCTTGACTAAATGGCCTTTACTTGTAGAACCTAGCAATATGATGAATTCTTTAACAATTATAGCAAACAATGTCTTCCATATCTTTTATTTGAATATGGTAGTGATCTCCCTTTGATTGATTAATTCTTTTTACATAGTCCCTTTCCCTATGACCAACAATATGACAAAAAAAACAATGGCCCATAAAATATTTTGCATACCTTAAAGCATTTGGTTGTCTAATTGGCTTCTTCATTTTGCTTTTGACCATATTTGACTTTTTTTATTTCATGCTACCATCCTCTTTGCCTTATTATAATATCTTTTATTCTTCTTTAATATTTTTTATCTTGATTATGAACTTTTCATTCTCATACTTTATGGAAACAAGATTAGCCTTTAATTGAACACATTCATCTTCTTTAGCCTGCATACTTGAACTTGTAGCCTCTAATTGAATTTTGAGATCTTCAATGGTCTTATTATCCTCCTTAGCCCTTTTATCCATGTCATATTTCAATATAAATGCTTTCTCTTCCATAAAATTGATCAGTTCTTGATTTTCCTTTCCTTATTTCATACATTTGCTTAACAAACTCCCCTCAAGAGATCTAACTTGTGCTTCAAGACTTTTGATCATACTCCTCATTTTATGATTCCTCTTCTTTTTTTCCTTCAATTCACTAATTTACTCATGATCTTAGCTTCTATATCAAATTCTTATTCCTCACTATAATATAAAAATTCATCAAATATGATTATCTTTTCACCTATATTATACCTTGGATCACCTTCAAGTGGTTAACTTATATAGAAGGTCTATCTTTGATAGTAATTGTTAGAGGTATAATCACTGAGAGGGTGGGGGTGAATCAATGATATAAGATAATCAAAATCAATTCCCAAATCTTAACTTATTTAGCATACATCAACTTGATCAAGAAACATAAACATGAAAACACATACATCCAAAGCATACATAAGAGCATAGATCACATGAACACATCATATATGTGGGAAACCCTCTTGAGGGATAAAACCCTCTAAACCCTACAAGATGGACTATAGTATTATAAAAAAAGATCCAAAATTTATACCAGCATCCACTAATCAAGGAACATACATCCCTTAGTTTAGTGAAATACTAATCCCATAAAGAGTAACTACCCTTTTCTAACTGAGCACCCACAATAACTAGACCTTTAGTAAGATTTACCTTACAAGGAGGAATTAACCCCCTAGAAACTAAGCACCCATTGAGATACCTGAATAGATCACCTTGAACACCTATTATTTATCTTCAATTGATGATGATCACCTTTGTCTACACTCTTTAACTACAATCTCTCTCAAGCTACTTCTAGGGCTAAGTTACTCAAACTACCTCTTCTAGGCTCATTAGGTCCAATGACCTTTGCGCTATCCTACATCAAATTAATTAGACAAGCATGACTGATCCTATTCACTCTCTATTGGTCCACAAT
>JARHVA010000185.1:5542500-5667500 GCA_037957365.1 Torreya grandis
ATGAATTCATGGTACAATTGTTTCCATATTTCATCTTGATCTTCCTTTTCTTCTATTTCATCCTCACCTTCATTTATGACCTCTCCAACATGGTCAACTAAATGATTGACTATATCAATATTTTTACCTTGTTCATCCTCATTTTCAACCACAACAAATGAAAGTTCTTGAAACAAATCAATATCCCCATTGTTTTCAATTGAATCTTAGATACACATCCCTTCAAATATGAAGGCATTAGTATTGCCTTCAGGATATAATTCATTAGTGTTAAATCCATGCCAAGAAGTCTAATGAAAACCTAACTTATCCTCTCCTAAATGAAGTGGATTACCTATCATGATCTCCTCATTTTAGACACTTGTGTTGTCCTATTTAGACTCAATTTTGACTACAATATCCTCATCTATCCTTTGTAAAATAGGTTCTTCCTCCATGAGGGAGATAGTGGAATGGTGAAAAAATTTACCTTGCTTATAGCTTAGGGGAGTCTCTTTCCAACTAGGGACCTTGAAGGATCTTTTAGGTGGTTCTTGGGTAAGGGAGGGAGAGTCTTGAAAATTCTATAGGGAAAACTTATTGATCTAATCTAACACCTTATTTTCTTATACTAGCTCTTGGACTACCTCATCTAACACTTCTCCTTTCTTATTTGTGCTCTCCTTGATTGATTTACATGAGGGGAATGTGTAAGACTTGGCCACCTTCTCCTTTTACTAAATGGGTGTGGGAGAGGGTGAGTTCACAAGAGAGGGTATGTTATATCTAGGTTCATCAGCATAGGAGAGGATCCAAAATGGGATGGCTTCATGTTCCTCAGCTTAATATCTTTCAATGAATTATTTGTCTCTTGATGAAGATGAGACTTGACAAAGTAGACTAGGGGGTTGGTTATAAACAAGAGTAGAAGAGGGTAGTTGGGGTCTAGGGTTAGATGCTCTCTATCTTAAAAATAGTTGATATTTTTTTTCCCTCTTAGATTTCATCTTGCCTAACCAAGTACTCTTCTTGAAACCTTATCTCCTACTCCTAAACATAAGGTTGGTGTTCAAGATTATCCTATTACCTATAATACTCTTCATCCCTATCAACCTCTCTTAACCTTATTTTTAGATAAAGCATCATCTCCTTAAGGATAATATTTAGTTTATTAGAGATAGGTAAAGCCTGACAAGGATGATGCATTAAATCTTAAGGGTCACTTGGGGTGAAGCCATGAAAATTACTAACTTGATATGAATGATAAGGAATGAAATAACATGTATTTTATTCTGATGAGTGATAAAACATACCAAATAAAGTTGATTAGTAACCAAGGCTACTTATACTAGTTGATGATCATAGTGGAATTTCCATTGGTGTTTTCAAATATGCCTCTAAAGGTTGATTGCACTAAAAGGTAACACCATGAACCTCTCAGTAAGATGAAAAATGTACTAAGCCCCATAGAGCATGCTAGAGACTATTATATCATCAATTTGTACCCTCAGAGAGGGTTATTCAACCTCTCTCTATTCGATCTACAATATGGGAACAACCCCAGGCTATGGGTCACCTATGATGGGGTTGGACCTCTAAAGAAGGCTAGTTTCATCTTGATGGATCACCTAGAATAATGTTATCACAAGGAAAAGGGTTAGAAATGGGGAAAGGGATCCTAATAAATTTAACCAATTGATGAACCAAATACAAAGGAATGACTCCGATAATATTGAACCCATAATAGATCTATAGAAGACAATGCTATCTCACACAACCTCCCAAAACTAGTTAGTTACATAAGTGTTTCCTAAGCTAGGTTTAGGAAGTAATTAATGAAGACAAAGAGGAGTTATAAAACTCACAGAGAGCTTGAATTCATGGTAGAAATAACACTAATTTATACTTTTAACTAAATTTAAAACACCTTAAAAGAGGTGAGTAAGAAGGATAACGGATATGGAAGAATCTCCTTCACAAGACCATAATGCATAAACTTACTAAAAACTAATCAAAGGGGAAAGAGATAGGTAAATAAAGTCTTTATTTACATCAATAGTTATATATTACAAATGCTTGATAGGTTTTAGCCTAATCAAGATGAGCATTTTTTTAATATCTTAGAGAGTCCCCTACTCTTCCAAATCTGAGAGAGTCCTTTTGGGGATCTAAAATTAGAGAGAGAGAGAGAGAGAGAGAGAGAGAGAGAGAGAGAGAGAGAGAGAGAGAGAGAGAGAGAGAGAGAGAGAGAGAGAGAGAGAGAGAGAGAGAGATATTACAAAATGGAAAGAATGGGTAATATATAAAAAGGGAGAAGAGAGGAGAGGGAGTAGGTTAACTAAAATAAATTAATAAGCTATCACTTTTCAAGAATGCTCGACCACTTTTTAATCTAATAATACTAAGCCTTCCTCAACAAGATAGCTTGCATTTGTACTAATAGCCTTCAATATTTCTCATTAGCTAAGAGATACACTAGAAGATAAGGGTTTTATTTTTTATGATGAGTAATGACTAAGTCTATTGGAAAAAATATCTTTATGGACTTGAATAGAAATAAATGCTCCACTACTATAATCCCCAAATCTCTTTGTTTTATATTCTACACTACCATCCACTTTATTTCACTACAAGGACAAAGTCCTCATGTATATGAACCTAATAGATCCATGTTATGTCTAATTATAGTGGCTTCAAGGTACCTTCTGGTCGAGGATATGACCATTCTAAAGGATCGTATTCTTTTCCATGTCTACATGTTTACCCCTACTTAAAAATTGAGAATAGGTTTATATTATAGATTGAAAACCAATATAATTCATTAGTTTTCATATATTAACTATATCAAAGAAAACCTATAGGTCACATAGCTTCCTATTCTTGATTTACATTTGGTCTAAATAGACCTACTCTACCTTTGAACCTTGTGGAAGCTGAGATCTCATTGTATGCATAGATATTCTTTAAATAAAAATGATCATAGACATGAAATAATACTATAACCCTAGAAGATTAACCCTACATGTTCAAAATCCTCGAACAAAAGGTTCATATTGTTTCAATGTAATCAAAGCTTCATCATTATGTTGTCATAGATATTTTATAGGCTAATAAAGTTATCTAAGTAGTCATGGGATCAAATACCATTCATTTAATGGTGAATCTCCCATAATATCATTTATATTTACTTCTAATTATTCATATTTCTCAGATATTCACTAATTATATAGATTATGTGCAAGTTGTGAACATAGGATTACAATAAGGGGAGATTAGTATTATGTTAGTGAATAAAATAAATCCAAACAAAACATACTAATGTTAAAACTTTAAGCCTATCTCAATGGGGGAGCTTAGTTAACAATAATAGAATGGAAAATATAACTAAAATGCAAAAGAAACCTTCTTTCATTCCTTAGATTCTCCAAATAGCTTGTTAAAGTCGCTTGCTCGGTTTGTGCTCATGAAGTCTGTATCAATGAAGTGTGGCTACCTCCATCTCTCCTTGGCACTATGTTTGTATTTGGCTTGGATTGGCTTGGCTCAATAATTTGACATTATAACACTAATTGCAATGGATTTTTAAATGCATTTAGGTATTATAAGTTTTTCATAAAAGATCTTAAAATTCAATAGGCAAGGCCTCTTATTTATAGATTTTTGGAATAGTTTAGAATCAACCTGAACCATCCATCTCAAGATGAAGATGTGTGGTTAAGGATTAATTTAATTATTTAATTAAAATTCATAAATAGGTTCATCAATATTTGTAATAGATGGGAATTAACTAGGCATGGAGGTTATTAATGAGGCATGGGAGGCATTAATTTAGATTTTTGTGGAATGGCTTG
Source organism: Torreya grandis (assembly GCA_037957365.1). Classification (NCBI taxonomy): domain Eukaryota; kingdom Viridiplantae; phylum Streptophyta; class Pinopsida; order Cupressales; family Taxaceae; genus Torreya; species Torreya grandis. Next base: position 5,546,331 of record JARHVA010000185.1, read on the forward strand.
TGGATGCCACCCCATAGGATGATGTCATTTGATGATGAAATTAATGTAAAAAAATTTATAAAAATAAATATTCAAAAATTTCCATGGAAAATTAACTTAATCTCTTGATTTGGTTTAATTAGCCTTAAACATGATTAGTCAACTTTGATGCAAAACCTTGGTAATTTGTGTACAAATTAATCAAATTAGTCAAAATGTCATATTATTAGCTCAAAATTTGACTGGATTAGAATTAGAATTTTATGTTAGATGTTTTGGAACCATTATTCCATTTAGGATGTTGTCAACATAAAATAACAAAGGCATGTGTCTCGTATAATAAATTTGATAAAAAAGAGCAATCTAGAGCACCCAGGTGTAAAATTGGCATTTTGACTCAAAATGATTTAATCAAATTTAGTTGCTTCATAAATTGTATTACCCTATTTAATGATACTTTTGCCAAAATTAGAACTTGAATATATCAATTTTAACTCATTTAATATGTTTTAATGTTTTTAGGCTAAATTGTGCATTATGGTGGAAATTGGTCAAAAGCCTGATTGATGGTCATTAGTGGCCAAATTTAGGTGTCTATAGTTTTCCCCTATTTGGGAAGATGTTTCAAATCATATGAAAAGTAATGTCTTCTCAAATAATGAAAGATGACTTGTATGCCAAAAAGAAGATGATGGTTGAAGAAAAAGCTCCAAAGAGTGTTTAGGAAGCCTATAATGATGCCCCTCGAGGGAGTGGCCATCACATTTGTCAATGGATGGTCCCTTGAAAAAGAAGAAAGAAGAAAGTTGGAATTAATCCATGGTTGATATTAATCCAAATGATAAAATGTGTGCATGCATTGATTTAAAAAGGATACTGATTTGCCCAAATGTGAATATAATCAAGTATGAAAGTCAAAATAATGATTTTCTCATAGGCAATTATAATCATTAAGGGGACTTGGATTGTTTTATAAATTTGATTATGCCCCAATTAGGGTTTATTATCAAGCCTAACTCAAATATATAACCTAGAATATAGATTAAAGATGAGCAAGAATAAAGTGATGAAAGAGATGAACAAAAGAGTAAGATTGATCAATAGAAATTATTTAGTTGTACTTAAAAATGAGGAGATGCTCATATTTATTAGTAATGATATAAATATAATGGTCAATGGGTTGATTTTATCAAGGGTGGATGGAAGGATGTGCCAAGGTACCAAGGAAAAACTTATGTGGCTCCATTGCTTATAAACCTTCTTGAAGCTAATTTTTGTTATAGCATGTGATAGTAAGCATCATGATAGAACATCATGAAGACTATCCTAAAATATGTGTAAGGAATGACTCCCAATCCAATAAATATTTTAAAATAATACACCAATGATAAAAACCATGATGAAAATGTTGACGTATGAATATGGATGGACTCAAAAATAATGTGTGAAAGGAATCACCCAATGCATACATATAGACTGAGTCGAGGCAATAGTGAAAAAATCAAATAAACAGGAAAGAAAAAAAAACAAAGAAACACATAGAAATCACACAAATAGACAAACAATTTTGAAATAAATAAGCAAACAAAAAGCCCAAAAACAAAATCAAAATAAAGCATCCTAATAATGACCATGGCCCAATAGGAAAAATCAAGGATAATTGACTAGGCTTAGATAGGACAAATGTTTTCAGTATTTTTAAATATTTGAATGTGTTTGGAATTTTGAGGTATCTTAACTTGATCAAGAATGAAAATATACCTACTTGTAAAATGATAAGAGCATTTAGCTTAGGTTGCTCACAACATAGTGAGAGTGTGTGGAAAGGGGGATTAAGGTGACCTCAACATGAACTGAGCATGGCTTGCATAGTTTCGAAATGATGTCAAGTCATAGGAATTCCATCTACAAAGAAGGTAAGGAAAAACCAACTAGGTCCCAAGAAGTTCTCATATCTGGAAAATGGCCAGTCAAATAAAAATAGTAATGGTAAGGTGAGATGGTAATGCATGATAAATAAATTTTTCCCCTAGTTTGCCCATAGGCAATTATAACTAGGATATAATAGCATATATCAATGATACTAATTTACCCACAGGTGGTTATAATTAGTAGCAAGACTAGTGAAACACTGATTTGTCCATAGGTGGTTATAATCAAGTTGACATAATCCAACTTTGATATAGGATAGAAAATGAAAGATATCTTATTAGATCAACTATCACACTAATTTCATAGACTATCATTGAAACATGGATTTGATTTATTATTGAAACTCGATCAAAATCCCCTCATGAAAAGTGCAAGAAGAACCAAAGGAACCAAGATCAAAATAGGATTGGGTAGGATGTCTAAAAATAGGCTTTGGTCTAGATAGAAATGGAATGATAGGATGACATGGTCTTGCTCTAGGATAATGATGGGTTTTGATAGATTGGGTAAAATGGTAGGAGGGTTACCCCCAAGTGATGGGGTAAGTTATAGGACTATGTGACAATGGAAAATGGATATGGAAAATGTAATGGTACATGTTTTTGGCTTGGGTGATTGCTTTTTTTTATTTGGTTTAGGTATGGTAAAATAGCATATGATTCTCTTATTCCTACTGAAGTGGAGATACACATCCTGATCAATAAATGATACAAATAGAATAATCAATCATGTTAATTATTATCCCACACCTCATCTAAATAGTTTCTCTATTAAGAACTAGCTATAGATATGGATGCTGAGAATGATGTTATGATATTCATTGGTCATTGATTATGATTCCTTCAAACATCAAGACAAGGTATCTATGTAGCCTCTACAAAGGAAAGTGTGACTATGGATGGTAAATAGGGACAAATAATAGATGGTAGGTTTGATTGTGAAATAAAATGGTAAATGGTAATTGAATGGGTAATGGATAGGAAAAAAATGAAGATCGGGATGTTCAATCACACGTAATGTTATTGATGCCAAATTTGATATAACTTTGAATGTGGTAGTGCCAAATACCTCTAAATATTCTTTCGATAAGATCATCAATTTTTTCTATTTTTTGATCTTGAGAGTAGCTGCCATCTAATTAGGCTATAGATTGGAAGTTATTTTGATTTGATCTTTCATATTATATTCATCAAGTAGTGAAGGACTTTTGTGCTCAGCTATCAATCCATCAATGAGGTTCCCACTATGAAGTTGTCTTGATTATTCTATAATGCCTTTGAGAAGGTTTCAGTAAGGAATGTTGAATTTTTACTTTGATTGTCTTCTAGTACTTTTTAAAAAGTTTTAATATAAGATGTTCAATTTGAACTTTGATTTTCCCCCTAGTGCCTCTAAAAAGGTTTCACTAGGAGAGTGATCTTTTACTATATGAATATGGTCTTGGCCTTCTTTCTCTTCTTTAATTACTATATTTCCATAGATGTAGTTTAACAAAGTGTGATTTTATCGATCCCAATCGACACTTTTGGGAGATGGAATATCAATAATATGGCTATTTTGGTTGATGATAATGGCCTATGGAATGGTAATGGAATGGGGAGAGGCTGCATAATCTTTTTATAAGATACTAGGATAATTCATGTCAAAGATTAAGTATTCATCCTCAAAAACTATAAAAGGATTATAAATGTATTCAAATTGATTCGTGAGGCATGAATAACCAATATTGTAACAATAATGATTGTATTATGTTTATAAATCTAATTTTGACTCAATAGATGCTAAATCTAATATGGAGACTAATGTTGATTTTGATTCTGATGCTAAATTTGATGTTAGTTCAAGAATAGAACCTGATTCTAATTCTAATTCTTCATTTGATAGGTAATTTATTACAATGATATCTTGTTAAATGTTTGGTATTAGATAAGTAATAGCATGTGATGGAATAATAGGCTCCAAAAATTTGTTTTTGTTAGAGTGGGACTCCTCTAGGATGTGAAAAAGGTCAAGAGACAACTCCTTAGAAACTAGCTTGTCAATAGGAGGCTCTTGAAAAATAGGCATATAGTTGAGGTTATGATTTCACCAAAGGAGGTTATAATCATTAAGAATTGACTTAGAAAATACTGGCTCATCAGAGTGAGACTCCTCAATAACTAATATACAATCAATAGGTGATTCATCATAAGTCAATTTATCACAAGTGGATGGTTCATTAAAAATATATCAGATTGGTTGGTTTTCTTTGATTTGGTTTCTAATGAGTTGGAATTAGTCTTCAAATGATTGGATGGGTTGAGGTTTTGATTAGATTGGTACCAGATGAGGAATAGCCTATGGTTGGATAATGGTATGGCATTGGGGAGCATGATTGCTCACATGATCCAAAGGATGAAGTCCTAAAATGGTAATAATAGGGCAGTGTGGAGCTTGGTTGCTTACATAAGCCAAAGGATGAGGTCCTAGAATGATGAAGTGGCATTGTGGATCTTGATTACTTACAGAATCTAAAACATCAAAGTCTACCTCATAAACCATATCATCCCAGTCTTGAGTTGGATCATAAGTTGGTTCTTGAATATGTTCTCTATACTAATTATTGTAAAGAGGGTATGGATCCATATCCCAATCAAGATTATCTATAGTTGGGTCTTCAAATTACTCCTCATAAAACATATCATCCCAATTGGTAACTTGATTTGGATTTTGTGGATTTTGACTATGTTCCCCATATGGAATATTGTAGGGAGAATAATAAAACTCCTTAGAAAATCATTCTTTGTAGGGGTTCCTAATGGGATTTTCTGTGGCCATTTTATCATAAGTTGGATTATACATGACTCCACCATAAGTGTAGCTAGACATATCTACATAAATGATGAAAGCTCTGAAATAAAAGGTTTAGATTTTTACAAACTCTAAAAAACTATGTCTAAAGGACAAATGGTTCAAACTTGGTCTAACTTGGTCGAAATTATAGAGTTTATCTCCAAAAATGGTTTGAAATTGGAGCATATCTCCAAAATAGTTTGTGCTAAGATTTGCAATAGAACAATCTAACATCAAATTTCTAACGTCAAATGTCATATGCCCAAAAGGTTAAGCATTTGAATAAAAATTGGCATGTCAAAAGTCTAGGTAAAAGTGTTCCAAATAAGGTCTAAACTGAGAAAGGAAAAAGAGTTACTAGGTATTTTGTCTCAATGTGGAGTCAAAAGATAGGCTCAAATAGGTTGTGCTAAGACTTTTGGCTAAATGGTGTCAAAATCTAGACTTCAAATAAAGGTATGATGTGAATTTGATCTAATCTAACAAGTTTGGAAACAACTTCAACATAGACCTAGCACAAGGAATCGCACATAAATATAGTCAATTAGTATAAGCCATAAGGAAAAAGGCTCTTTGAGAAAGGCTATGTTTTCTAAAATAAAATCACAAACAATGATGAGGATACGCATTGAACAAACAAACAATCAATAGTATTCAAATTTTGGTAATCAATTAACTAAAGTTATGCAACCCAGAAGAGAAAGATCTGTGTATCAACCCCAAAAATTGAGGCTTAAACAAAAATCAATCAATCTTTGAGTCTAAAATTGACAAGGTTAATTAAAAACTCAATATCGAAGACTAGAGTTTGACCTAACAATCTAGACAATATTAGATAGCATGATGGTGCATAAACAAGGTCCAAATGGTACATATGACATGGTTTGAAACAAATAGTTTTTGGTGAAATAGGAAGCAATTTTTAAAATAAATTGAGCCTCCTAATGGTGTAAACATGCTTAAATGATATGATTAATGTTATGTTTTAAAGACTCAAAGGCAAAATGGTTGACATGTTTTGGGTAGCAGAACACTACCCTCTGTAACTCAAATGACACACACAGAAATAATTTTAGCAAAAATTGCAAGGCATAAGTGTGGTGTAAAACAACTAGCATAGCACCTATTTAGACAAAAGAGTGTTGTATAAATGAATTGGTTTTGACATGGTTTATAAAAAAATAAATAATTTTTAGTCTCAAAACACCAAATAAGAAAATGATAAAATATAAGTAAATTTTCCAAATTCCTATTAAGGGTGTGGAAAAGTGGGGTTGACTAAAACTAATTCGTTTTCAATCATTTATAGATGGATCCCATGTATACCAACTTTCACATTAGTAAACAAGAGAAGCAACACTTTCATTGGGTGTCTATGGCACTTGGCTTGTTACAAAATGGTCTTTTCTTTTTTGTAACCACTACACCCATCACTTGTTCAGTGTAATGTGATGTCCAATGTGTAAATACATCCTGTATGCAACTCTAACACTAGAAGGTGGTTTAACTTCTTAAACCTATGATCCTAGTGGGAGTGATGAATTCAGTGTTAGGAGATGAAAATATAGGTCAAAACTTACCTAAATAACTTGTAGGAGGTAATGAAGTCCCCCTTGCAAGCCAAGTTTTCATAAAAATAAATGACTTATAAAAATACTTTATGGTCATTTCAAGATCACCCAAACTATTGTGAGTTTTTTGAGAGTTTTTTAGATGTCATTCTTTCTATGCCTTAAACTAGGCTCAAATTGTGATGAAGTGGCACTTTTGATCTCAAAAGGTCCCTAAAGGGGATGTATGGGAGAACATACATGCATGTCTCTTTTTTCTAAAATAATCAACAAGCAAGTTTGCAAACAATAGAAGTGATGTTGATTTCTTGTACCAAATTTGAAATGTGTGATTAGGTTCATTACTAGCCCCTTTGTTTTAAGTGTGAAATGGCAAAGAATGCACTAACAGAAAAGACCATTAGAAGTAATAAAAACTTAAGTTTGTTTTAATCCCAAGTTAAAGATTTAAGACTTAGCCTAGATTCAATGATTAAAACACCAAATTGAAAAAGTTTCAAGATATATTATATGTTTTAAGCACTAAATGAAAATTACCTAAGATTTAGCTAAAACTTAGGTTCATTTTGTGCACTAATTCAAATGTGTGAGAAACATGACATATTCATTTTAATCAAAATTTGAAGTGTGCATGATTTTTAATCAAGTTATTTTTAAATCCAATTTCAAAGGTGTGTGGTTAGTCAAAAGCATTTAAATCTACTTCTAAACTACCCTTTCAACCTAAAAAATATAGGATTATAATGCCCTGCTTTGAAGTACTTAAGAGTTTGAGAAAATGACATTAAGAATTTAGCTCTCGAGTTGATAGTCGATTTGGGTTAACATGTGAGTTAGGTTGATAGGTGAGTTGGGCTGGATAGGTGAGCTAGGTTAATAGGCAAATTGGGCCAGTACATCAGTTGGGTTAATAGGTGAGTTGGGTTGACAGGTGAGCTGGGCTATATAGTTGAGTTGGGCTAATAGGTAAGTTAGGCTGATAGGCAAGTTGGGTTGATAGGTGAGTTGGGTTGATAGGCGAGTTAGGTTGATAATCTTGAGAACAAAACCATGGCTTAGAAAAAATGGATTTTTGCTAAAATTTTTATCCTGTTTGAATTTACACTTCAATATCTTGCATGATAATGGTTAGTATGTTGCTTTTAGGTGTAATTTCACCAAATTTGTGAGGCTATGTCCCATTAGGCCTATCATTTATGAACACAATATTGCAATGAGGGGAGATTATTATTATGTTAGTGAATAAAATAAATCCAAACAAAACACACTAATGGTAACACCTTAAGCCTATCTCAATGGGGGAGCTTAGTTAACTAAAATGCAAAAGAAACCTTCTTGCACCTTCCTTGGATGCTCCCAATATCTTGTTAAAGTAGCTTGCTTGGTTTTTGCTCATGAAGTCTACATCAATTAAGTGTGGCTACCTCCATCTCTCCTTGGCACCATGTTTGGCTTTGGATTGGATCAATAATTTGACTTTATAAGACTAATTGCAATGTTTTTTTGAATGAATTTGGGCATTATAATTTAAGTATAGAAGAGCTTAAAATTCAATAGGCAAGGCCTTCTATTTATAGATTTCTGGAATAGTTTAGAATCAACTTGAACCATCCATCTCAAGATGAAGATGTGTGACTAAGGATTAATTCAATTATGTAATTAAAATTCATAAATAGGCTCATAAATATTTGGGATAGAGGGGCATTAACTAATCATGGAGGGTCTTAATGAGGAATGGAAGGCATTAATTTAGATATTTGTGGCATTTATGGCTTATAGATGCCACCCCATAGGATGATGTCATTTGATGATGCAAATAATTATAATCAATTTCTAAAAATAAATATTCAAAAATTTCCATGGAAAATTAACTTAATATCTTGATTTGGTTTAACTTGTCTTAAACATGATTAGTCAACTTTGATGCAAAACCTTGGCAATTTGTGCACAAATTAATCAAATTGGTCAAAATGTCATATTATTAGCCTAAAATTTGACTAGAATGTAATGAGAAGTTGATGTTAGATGTGTTTAAACTATTATCCCATTTAGGATGTTTTCAATTAAAAATAACAAAGGCACGTGTCTCATACAAGAAATTTGATAGAAAAGAGCAATTCAAAGCACCCATGTGGAAAATTGGCATTTTGACTCAAAATGATTTGATCAAAGTTAGTTGCTTCATAAATTGCATTGCTCCATTTAATGATACTCTTACCAAAATCAGAATTTGAATATATCAATTTCAACTCATTTAATGTGTTTTAGTGTTTTTAGGCCAAATTATGCATTTTGGTAGAAATTGGCCAAAATCATGATTGACGGTCATTGGTGGCCAGATTTAGGTCTCTACATAAGTTGTCTTATTTATTGGGGTATTAATTTAATCATAGAGTTTATGAAGCATAAAGAAGTGATTTTATGGTAAGTAGCTATTTCAGAGAATGCATAAATAAATTTTGAAAAATTAAGAATGAAAGATCAAAACATGTGAGGAGAAAGAAGTTTGCAATTCACAATAAACAATTTTACATATCTTATTGAATCCATACAAGTAAATAAACATTCAAGAGATGATAATGTTTTTATAAAATGACTAATAAATACTAGAATTCACATTTAAATTTAAAGATAACATAAAGTTTACCATTTTAATAGTCACAAATCCACTAAATTATCATTTGAGATACAAAGTTCCACAAAAAACTTCTTTCTAATTCACTTTGAACCAAATTCATACAAAATAAAAACTCATAAATGTAAACACAAAGTTTTAGATTGCTTAAATTATCTTTCTTTTGTTATAATTTCTATGCAAAAATTACCATCATCCTTAGGCACGCAGGCCTACACTTATATTTATACAAAAATAGATGTCCAAATAAAATAGGAACCAACTCCTTCAAAACCCATGTGTTGTGCTACAATTGGGAACCATTGAGAGGCATCCTCCTATAATTATCCTTTATTGCATGTAACTTCCAATGACATGTAGCACTTTTTGGTTTTATAGTTTGAAACAAAAATAGTCTCTTTGAATGCAACGTAAAGCTTGCTTAAGTAATCTGAATTTATAAAATGACTTCAAGGAATGAAATTTAGCCAAGTTACTTGAGTCTTACATTTTCAACAACCTACTTTTACAAGTAATCACTTAAATAAAAATTACTAAAATACATTACAAGTTGTAAGAAGAAAATAGAAGTAGAAGAAATATTGAAATCATTCCCATTCATTAACTTTGTTTCTACATTTCTCTGTATTTAATGTGTTAGGACATCATGATTTATATTGCCACGTCATTTGGTTTAGCAAGTGATTGCCTATCTTTTCAATCTCCTATTATGAGCTTTCACATTTCAAGACTTGGTTTAAGCCTCTTTATTTCATATTGACATTTGATTAGCTTCTTTATAGATGTAGTTGTAAAAGGATTTGTGGCCTTTTCCATTATTTAATTGAACTATTGATATAATATTCAAATGTCCTTAGAGTGTTGTCAGACCAAATGTTAGTGAGACCAAATAGATAATATTCTAAATTCACACCTTTTCATTACAAGCTTCTTCTTCTAAATTTTTCATTTCTTCACAAATTACCTCAAGAATACGCATGCAATAATATAGGAGATATTCTTCTTGTTTTACTTTCTTTATTGATCCTTCAGGAATAATCTTCTCTTCAATAAAAACTTTCTCACTTAATGTACTTATTCTTTGCAGACTCTCCTATTGTAACTCAAAAATTCCATTCTCATTCTCTATTTCCTTCCTCACTACCTTTATTTTTGTTAATTTATTTACAATATCATCATGAATACATGGGACTTTAGGAAAGAGCTTCTGGGTAATTGATACATCTTCTCCATCCATTCATCAATGGCCTTAGCCTTATCTCTAGTTTCTTCCACCTCAGTTATTACTTATTATCTAGTTGAATCTCCTAAAATAATTGTTTGGTATGAAATAGACCTTGCAAATTTATCAATTATTTCACACAACTTAGCATTTTGCTCTTTTAAGTTATCTTTGGTAGCCTTCTCTTCACTGATCTTCATAGAAAGAGTGTTGACCAAGGTTTGTGTATCCTTTTTCAAGCCCTCTATGGTAACTTCTCCAAGAGATATATTTATAGCTATTAAGTCACCTTTACTGAATTCACTTTTATTCATGCCCTATGGAAGGACTGATACCTCTACAAATTTCTATCTTGTAGGCCCAATTATCAATTTTGAAGCTACCTTGGTGGTTTTAGGCTTCTTTCCTTTTCTATCCAAACTCTTCAACAAATATAAATCAATTTCTTCCATATTTATTTCTTCCCCATACTTGAGAGTTGTTTGCATTACCAACCAAAAAGAGAAATCCATACTAGTGGAAGTGTTTGTATGAATCACCATCTATTGCTAGTTATTCCTTACCACTAGTTCTTAAGAACCAATTAATTGGGTCTCTATCACTTTCTTAATATATTTCTCAACTTGATTCTCAATTTCTACTTATTTCTACTTATCAACTTCATTTTCTTTCTTTAATTCTTTCATTTTATCTTTTTTTGTTTTATTTCCTTTTCTTTCTCTTTCACTTTCTTTACAACTACCTCCTTCTCCTTTATTTTCTCAACCACTTTCTCTACAACTTATTCTACCTTTTCTACATTATCTTCCCCCTTTTATAATTATTTTTTTGCCTTTGTATCCTCCTTCTTATGTTTAAATACTTCCTTTTACTTTTCTTGTGGTGCCTCCTATGATGGGGCCACTTATTTAGAAGTTACTTATTTCGGCTCATTTTTAATGGTGGGTTGATCTTCTTAAGGAGGTGGAGGTGTAGAAGTAGGTGGTGAAGATGGAGGAGGAGAAGGAGGAGGAACATTAGTTTCCTTTTGAATGGGTTTCTTAAAAGGATTGATTTAATGAGACTTTGAAGGTGGCATTAGTATCAATGGATTTGTATTAGGTGTAGTTGAAGTGGGAATAGTGGGAATAGCAGGAGTAGTGGTGTCAGTAGAAGAGACCAATGGAGGTGTGGAAATAACTACTTGAATTGGCTGTTACCATAGAGTATGTATCATCAACATTTATCTTCGACTTCAACTTCTTTGTGGGTCTCTGGCTACTTTCTCCTTACACTATTTATTTTCTCTTTTGAGTAGTTTCTTCCATCAACTCCTTCATACAGTACCATTTGTTGAGAATCCATGTCGAATTCATGGCTACAACATTTGAAGTTTTATCTATAATAGTCTTAACTTGGTTTTTACCAAAAACAATTCATATAATTGGGGTATTGTCTCTCCTTGTTGCATGGTAAGCATCATTGGTTACAATTCCATCATCCTCCATATCTTTTGGAATTGTCACTAAATCAAAAGTACAAATTTGTTCAATAGTTAACCTACTATTATCCATTTTACTCACATCAACCTCATCCTTTTAATAAATCTTTCAAGGGAAGGAAAGTGCATATACTTAAGAGATATTGTTCTTTGGGCTATATCTCTATAATCAAAATTTACGCTGACTTCAAAATGAGTTTGATTATAATTATGGTACATCTCCTTTTGTATATTATTTTCTTTGTAAATACTAGAATAGTTGTAATGATAAATAATAATAGGAAAATTAACAATGGGAGGTGAGCCTTTGACTATAAGCCATGTAATTCAATAAGATGCTTATAAAACTCTATAACAATCCACTTATCACTAGGGTATCTTGATAATTTGATTGATGTGCTTAAGAAACCACCAACTCTGATGTATGTGAAGTTGAGGAACTGAATGAAAATGCACCCAAATTGAGAAATTACATCCCATGTTTCATCAAATGCTTTCTTATTCTTTAGATCTACATTCAACTTACAAATGATTTCATAGAATAATCAATGATTCACTATCTGATAATGCTTGTAGTACTTAGAAAGAACCAATTGAGGATAATATTCATATATTGTTTCAGTTGCTAACATCCCTTTTGTATTTATCCTAGAAAAGGCTCAATTTGAATTTGTAGTATATACTAGATATGAGGTCATCTTAAAGTCAAAAGTCTATAATATATTACTCAACTGTTGGTCTATGTTGTCACTTATCAACGTATCCAACTTAATCATTGAATCTTATTGACATCAATGTCTCTAATTTATTCATACATCCAAGTTAAAAATCACTTAGCATTCTTTTCCCCATTGATTATGCATAACAACTAAGTAATGTCATCAACTTCATGAACTAAGTCTGATCTTACTATCTACATTGGAAACCTTGAATCTTGCTTAGCTTTCTTTAGGTAGTTTGTGTTCATTTTCTTAATACACTCTGATGTCTTAATTTCCCATTGAATTTTATACTTTTCCATTGTTAGATCTAGGATTTTAGATGTTTTTGATATCTTTAATTAGTATTTAAGGTTTTGAATATATAACCTTATTATTACATTTCCAAAAGTATCTTTGATTATCCTAGTGAGGGCATCATAGTACTTGGCACATGCTAGGATAAACTTAAGAAGTTGATCTAAGCTTGGTAACGTTGTAGCTTGCAGAATCTCACTATTAGTCATTTCCTGCATGAGTGGAGTCTTGGATATGGATTTGGATCTTTCCAATAACTCAATAAATGACACATGCCCCATATCTATATCACTTATTTTACTTAACTTGGAAGTGATACAATATTCAATAGGGTACCCTTTATACTCATACTTCATTTTTGGCTCTTATGATTTGGCTCTCTTAGCTTTTGTTTTACCCTCCCTACTTAGCCTATGGATTTATTCAAGTGTTAACAAAGGGACTTGTTCAATCAAAGTTATTGTTTCTTTTACTTCTTCTCTATCTATTTCTTCCTTTGATCATTTTGATCCTGACATTTGGTGTAGTTAACTCTGGAAAAACATGACAAGTGCTCTTCAAAGTTATGTAATTGCTCTTGTTGGTTTAGAAAAAGTTTAAATGAATCAAGTTGTTGTCTCAAAAAATACCTCTAAACTAAATTTAGGATTTAAGCAGTAGAAAGTCTTGAAAACTACAATTAAGTCATAGTAATCAATAGAGTATCACAATCCCAATTGGTCTAGATGATCTGTAGGTCTTAAGCATTTAAAAATTTTGGTAGGTAATAATTAATAGGCATGGACAACTTTGGGTTTCTCTTATCTTGTGACTTCAGGTTTATCATGACTAGTTACTTGAGTTTGGAACTTTAAGCAAGTAGTGGGTCATGAGGAATCTAGGTCTCTCGAGGGTAGCTATTTTGGATTTGTTTAGGCAAGTAACTTAGGTTGGGAAACTTGAAGTAGAAGTAATGAGTAGTTGTGAGTTAAAAAAAGAAATAAGTTAAGGAAAACCCAGGTTGAGAAGGAACTTTGAGAGTCTTAGGTTTCTTGAGATGAGTAACTTGTGCTCAAAAACTTGAGTAAGTAAGCAGTAACGAGGAACCTAGGTTTTCTATCTAGTTTTAACAGTTAGGTTTTTAATCTAGGGCTCAATTTTTGTAGTGTTTTGAGGGGTTTTTTTTCACATACTTAGTGTTTTAAGAATTCTCAAAGGGTTTTTACAAAACTACTCAAACATGTAAAATTAACAAATAGATGCAAGAAAAATGAGAATAGAAAGAGAACCTTCATGGTGGTGAAGGAAAAATTACTAAAGAAAAATGAGAAGAAAATGATCAGGATGGAAGCATAAAAATAAAGGAATAATATCTAAATACCTTAAATGCAAATATTTCATGAAGAGTTGGATCAAAATCCACTCCAAAAGATCAAACAACATAGATTAAGGTTCATAGGTGTGGTAGCTTGGTCAAATAACTTGAATGCCAGGTTGGAAATGAGGTGGAATTCATTGATATTTATATTTTCTAATGCATTAATGACATGTATTGGACATGTGTGAAGGAGCCATGTAATCATGTTTCTTTTTATTATGTTTCAAAAACTCTTTCACTTAATTCTACTTCTAGAAATTAAACATCTTTGCAATCCTGAGTTGGTCTTGACTAGTGAGTGCTTCGAGTTTGTAAACCTCTATTACTTTTACTTGTGGATTTGGGTAAGTAAAGTTACTTCAAGAACCTAATTTTCTCTATGTAGTGTTTGATGGGTTTTAAGGACTATTTTACTTATCTTTTGATGTGAATTAAAGCTATTTAGTAATTCTAGCTTGAACTAGATAGTGTGAAATAGACTTATGAGACTACTCTTTTTCTTGTTTAATAAGTTAAGAAATTTGGAAAACCTGAATTATATTGGAAATCAATCTAAATACTTTGATTTTTTGATCTTCTAAGAAAGATGAGTAAATGGGTTCTTCAGTGATGGCCTTAGGGAGATATTTTCAACCTTCTAGAGCAATTTTGAAGCAACTGGGAAAAGAAATCAATCAAAATAAAAACTACTAAAGACTAAGAATTTATTCAGGGGATTGATTTAATAATGACAATTGACTCACATAAGACACAATTAAAAAACTTTAAATAAGGGTAACCTAAAATTTCTATGTGAAATTTTGGGGATATTAGCGGGCTCCAATTGAGGACATCTTTGCTTCTATTAGGAAGAAAGAAACAAGTATGAGATCCTAATATATTTGGCTTTGATTCTTGTCTATTGGATATGGAATATTTGAAAAAACTTAGTCATAAAAACTAAAAATCAAACAAACAAAAAATCAAAAACAACTAAACAAAATAAAGACTAAAAACTTTATTTATAAATATACAGGTGTTACCCTACTACTCAATTATTGTAGAGCTTCAAGTGCTTCCCATTTAATGGTAGTGATAGTTCAATTCCATCCTGATAAGATATGTTGAAGCTATCTCTTCTGGTAATGCCTTTTATAGTAAAAGGCCCTTTCCATAGCGAGTCAAATTTATCATGCTTCCATTTTTATTCATTTTATTTATCCTATAGGAAGACCAAGTCACCAAATTTAAATTGGCTATCTTGAGCTCTTTTATCAAATATCTTCTTCACTTTCATTTGATGATCAATCAACCAATCAGAAACTTGAATATGAACCTCTTGGAGTTTAGTGAGAAACATGATCCTCTTATCAAGTGAATCTTGATAAGTCACATCTTCAATAGCTTTGGACAATTTTAAAAAAGGCAACTCTATGGTGATTAATATCTCAACATTTGTTCCATAAAATAATTGAAAATGTGACATACCAATGGCTTTCTTCAGAGTGATCTTGTCAACCCACAGTGCATCAAACAATTTCTTGTGCCAAGTTCATTTATTATTATCCACCATCTTACAAATGATGGTCATCAAGGTTTTATTACTTAATTTAGATCAACCATTTCCTTGAGGATAGTGATTTTAAGTATGAACCAAGTCTATTTCATATGAGTAATAGAAATCAGTTAGTTCTACTAAAAAAATTTGGATGCATTATCTATTACTATCTTGTGTGGGACACCAAACCTTACTAAAATGTTCTCTATAATGAAATCACATACAACTTCAAAAGTGGCATGTTTGATAGGAATGGCTTCTACCCACTTGATAAAGTAATCAGTTACAGTTAAAACATAACAAAGTCTCGCACTCGAAAAAGGATTTAACATGATAATAAAATTCATACCCCACTACTAGAATGGTTCATCAATAATACCTAGTTTTAAAGTCAAAGATAACAACTTGATTCATCCCATGAAATTCTAACATACATGATACTTAGTAAGCCAATCTGAAGCATCTTAAAATATAGTTGGCATTATTACCTTGTAAAATTGTGTGTGTTGTGACTCATGCTAAGAAATGGCCTCCACATGCTTTATCATGAAATTATTTAATTTTTTTTTGTTTTTGTTCTTTATCCACACATCTAAGGAAAACACCATCAATTTCTCTTTTGTATAAACCATTAACCTAAAAGACATAATACTTTGACCTCAGCATGATGGTACACTTTTTTTTGCATGTTAGATTAGCTGAACATTCTCCATAAGTCAGGAAGTAAGCAATCTTATTGTACCATTCATTGACAAGATTAACAAAGAGCACCATAGGAAAATATCCATCTAATTTATCTTGGAGTGAAGGTATCACTATATTTATGTCATTAGGTTTTCTCTCTATCATCAATTAGCACAAGCCTCTTCCTCTTACTAGCTTTTTTGGTTTGATATCCAAATCAAACTCTTGTACCTTAGCTACCCAGCTATCTCTTAGAAATCTTAGTTCCTATGTTAGAATTGATTTTACTATAGTGTTAGGTATATAAACTTTAATATGTGAAGATAAAATGTAATACCTAAAACCTTTGCATACTTTGACTATAGCAAAGTCATGTTTATCCATTTGTGAATACTTCAACTCAGATATTTTCAATGGATGGCTCATGAAAGCTATTGGGGATTCAATACCCTCATCATTGTTTTTTAAGAGTATGGCTGACATAGTATGTTCAAAAGAGTAATATTAAAGAATAAATTCTTTACTCAAATCTAGGGAAACTAGCACTAGAGCTTTAGCTATAGCTACTTTAATCTTTTCAAATGACAACTTACCTTAAGTATTCCATTTGAATTCTTGCCTCTTTTTCATCATATCATAGATGTGGTGAGTCAACTTATCAAATCAAGAATGAATATTCTAAAGAAATTAACCTTACTAATGCACTCCTTTCTTGGACAAAAGCATAGGTAAACTTTGAATAGCTTTGACTCATTCTAGATCAATCTTTATCCCCTCTTTTGAGACTATGTAACCAAGAAGTTTTCCTTCAGTCACAAAAAATATTGATTCCTTAATATTCAAATAAATCTAATGTCTCGTGCACTGGATGAGTACTTATTCTAGATTAGAAAAGTGATTACCTCTCTTTTTATAGAATACTATGAATTCATCAAGGTATACCACTATACTCTTATTCTTAAGATGTGCAAATTCTAGATCCATTTCTCATTAAAAAAATTCTCTAGCATTGATAAACCCAAAAGACATCTTTTAATAAGAAAATATTCCCTATGGTATCTTGAAAGTAATATTTTATTGATCTTCTTCATCTACTTTTATCTGATTGTATCCTAAAAATCTATCTAATATGGATAACATCCCTAAACCTATAACCATTTTCAAGGTTTGATCCATAATAGTCAATGGGTAGTTATCTTTCAGATAAGCTTGATTCAGATTGTGAAAATCAACACAAGTGTATTTCTCCATTTTTTCCTCACCAGGATACTGTTAGCTAACCATGTTGAGTGATGAATTAGATAGATGATCTCAACATCAAGAAGCTTTTGTATTTCAACATAGATAGCACCTAAGATAGTTGGATTATGGTGGTGTAGCTTTTGCTTGAAAAGTTTTACTCCTGATTGAAGTGGAATATAGTGTTATACCTCATCTATTTGGAAGGTCTTCAAGTCTTTATAAGACCAAGAAAACATTTCAATGTATCTTTTGAGAAGTTTAGTGAATTTTTCCTTTTTTTATTGAGAATAACATTTTCCAATGTTAACCATCCTAGTTTCTTCTTCATTGCCTAGATTAATCTACTATACTTTTGGAGAGGAACTATAACCATATTCCTTATTTTTCTTTAGGAACTGATCATGCTTGTCAAAGATTTCTTTAAAAAAAATAAATCTTTAAGGATCTTATTCCCCTTTAACTAAATTATATCTTTACTATCAATAAATTTAAGATCAGTGATGCCCGTTGTCATCTAGCATGAAAAGGAACTACTTCCTTCAAAGTATAGTTCCTCAAAGTTATCTTGCTACCCAAGGAATGCAACTATTTTCTTGTCATCATTGAAAACTTTCCACTGGTAAACATTATGTAGGACCTTTGGATGGTATAACATCTCTAATTTATATTTACCTTCTCAAAAAAGTGTAGGTTATTGATCTATCCCATGTAAAGATGCAATAAATGCAAGTGAATCAACTCTAAAATTTTTATCATGAAGAACTGAGTTGATTGATAAGATTGTAAAACAATTATTTCACTCAAAAATCAATCATGGTAGTGCTTCATCTTGTATTTATTCACCTAATATTGGCCATGGATTTGTCTTACTATTAACTTAGAATCAACTCGCACTTTTAGGAGTCTTACTCCTTTTTCCTTTGCTTGTTCAATTCCTAATAAAAGGGCCTCATATTCTACTATGTTGTTAGTGTTTTCAAATATGAGTTTGTAAGAGTGAGGGAATATTTTACCATCAAGTGATATCAATACTACCCCTACACCAGATCTAAGAAAATTACAGCTACCATCAAACTCTAGTATCATTATCTTATCTTATCTTCTTCTTCTTCTACTTCCTCTGGTCCTTATATATCCTTGCCTAATTTGATGTAGTAAAATCCATCGTCTTATTAATCAAAAATAATCTATGACCTTAGATCATCAAACTTTGAAATCATATACTTGGACTTCTTTATAGGTTTGAGTTTCTAATTTACTCCTTTGATTGAAATGTGAGCACATGACCAATACATCTTGACTTCTCCACCTAGATCCTTGCAAATGTTTCTACTTACCAAAATTCTATAAGAGATAAGAATATTTGTTACCAAAATTTTCATTTTGAGTCTTTTATCTGGGAAAGTTACCAAGACATCTTGGGTATCTTTGGTCTATCTAATCAGGGGAACTTATCTCTCCATTGAGTAACATCTACCTATTGTCTTAGTCAAAGTGAGGCCAATAACATCAGTTACTTTAGTTTTCAAAACATTATTTGAGGCTCCAGAATCTAAGGTACAATTATTTTACTCAAACCCATTGATCAAGAGAGAGACATAGAATGGCTTTATACTTTTAGATGTGGAAGTAAATGTGGGAGAAGCAACTATAGCATTATTCTAGGAAGGGAAATATTTGGGAGTAGGTAAGATACCTTTAGATGCATTGGTTGAACTATTTAACCCTTTACTTTTAACATATTTGACTAATCTATTTAGCAAATTTCTATAAGATCTCAAATATTCAACTTTTGACATTTAAATTTTGGTTTTCTTTATGTGATCAATTATTTCAAAAGAGGGGATGGATGTAGATAGAGAAGGATTATTTTCAATAGTATGAGTTACTAGCTTATGAGTTTAAGAATAAGAAGCTACATACTTATATTTTGGAGCTAAAGAAGAAGGTAGAGGACTACCTCTTTTAAAAATTCTAACATCTATTATAGAATTTTATTTCTCTTTCTCTTATTCTTTAGAGGATTTTTCACTAGCTTGTTGAGTCTGTAACCTTGTAAACACTGCAAAAGAGTGACTATGATCTTCTTTAAATGTTTTTTCATAGTCAGTTTCTAACTAATATTCAACATATCCTTATGTTGGAGTCACCAATAGGATTTATAAAATCATCTTCATCAACAAGACTTTGATGAGTATCATCAGTCATCTAATTTTCTTCAATCATCTCAATATGATTTTTGGGAGCATCTTCAATTGTTAATTTTTATACAAGACCAACAATGTGGTTCTTGTTCTAATTATTAAAATTATGTGTAGGTGCATTCCTATTAGGGGTAGCATGGGTACCTTGAGAAATTTATATTTTGAATTACAACAAGTCATTAGGTAACTTTTGTAATAGGGGATCAATTTTTTGTGATGTGCTTGAAGTATAAGAATCACCCTTAGAATTATTTTTCTTGATCTTTCTAACCATTATCAAGTCATCCTCAACCTCTATAGCAAGATTTTGAGCTACTACTAAATCAGCTAGATGTGCTCAGTGTAGATGATAGCGAACCTCTAGTAACTAGGCATTTATTAAGAAACATTTTTGATTATCCATGGTGGGTATTGAATCTTAATGAATTTTATATAGTAATATATTAAACTTGGAAATAAAGTACCTCATGTGCTCATCTGGTTCCTTCTTGAGCTAAGTCAGTTGAGTAAGTAATATATGTGAATCTTTACAACTTTGAATCTCTTTTTTCTAAACTACTAATGCATGATGTCCCAATTAACTATAGTGTGAGGAGCCAAATGGTAAAACCATTCTATAACTAAGTCAAGGTCTCAATGAATATTTTAATAGAGACATCTTCATATTCAATGCTAATTACTCCATAGGCTGTAAATAAAGTATCCAATTGCTCATTTGGAATTTTTTTCCATCACTCATGAATTTCAATAAATTATTTCTTGACCCTTTTGGCAAGTCATGAAGAGGAGGAGTCCAATTCAGTGAGCCAATCACTACCCCCCAAGGAATAGGAAGTGGTTATACCATTCTTCTAGGAATAAGGAATTGAGGATTGGTTGATTGAGTTATTCCTAAAGAATTATGTTGTAGCTTATTCATAGGAGTTTGTGTTTGTCTCATAGGTGAGATACTAGCTCTTCTTATTTTGGTTTGAATAGGAAATCTGAAATTGCACCACTCTTGTAATTCAACGAAATCATTTGTTTGGCCTTGAGCTCTCCTTGCTCTGGTTATAGGTTGATTTGCTAGTTTGAAGTGCAAAAGCTATTTTAAGGATTACTAAAACAATTTGGTTTTATAGGTAAATAATTAGGTGATGGTTATTTGACATGTAGTGAGTTAAAAATAAACAAGGCATTAAATAAAATGTTTCTTCTAGACATGCAGTAATCCAATAAAAATTAATGCATCTACTTTTAGAAAGTAGAGTTAACTTTAACAAAGATACACTTTACTCAGAGGTGCATGACTTACTTTGTATGTAGTGTTTAAGATGAATGGTTTGAAAATCATGAAAATTTTGGGAAATCAAACATTAACTTCACCTATCTTGACTTGAAGGAGTAATCTATTTTTAGATTCTAGGAGTTTAGTTCATCATTCCCTAACAGAGTCCCAAAAAACTATTGGCTAGATATTTTATAAGCTAACAAAAGTACATAGGTAGTCATGAGATTAAATCCCCTTCACTTAATGGTGAATCTCCTATAATATTGTTTCTATTTACTTCAAATTATTCAAAACTCTTAGTTATTCACAAATTATACAGATTATGTGCATGTTATCTTATTTTGGGGGTATTACTTTAATCACAAAATTCATGAAACATAACAAGATGATTTTGTAGTAAATAAATAATTATTTCAAAGAATGTGTAAATAAATTTTATGAAATTAAGAATGAAAGACATGAAAATGTGATGAGAAAGAAGTTTTCACTTCACAATAAGCAATTTTATAGATCTTATTGAATTCATACAAGTAAATAAAACTTCAAGAGATAATAATATTTTTAGAAAATGACTAAGAAAGATTGGAATTCACATTCATATTTAAAGATAACACAAATTTTACCATTTTAATCTAACAAATCCACCAAATGATCTGCTGAGATGCAAAGTTCCATAAAAAACAACTTCTTTCTCATTCACTTTGAGTCAATTTCATACAAAATAGAAACTCATAAATCTAAACCCAAAGTTCTATATTTCTTAAATTCTCTTTTTTTAGTTATAATTGCTATGCAAAAATTACCATCAACCCTAAGCATGCAGGCCTACACTTATATTTATAAAAAACAAATCTCTAAATCAAATAGGAAACAACTCCTTTAAAACCCATGTTTTATGCTAAAACTAAGAACCATTGAGGGGCATCCTCCTATAATTTCTCTTATGTGGCATGCAACAACTGATGACATGTAGCACTTGTTGGTTTTACAGTTTGAAATAAAAATAATCTCTTTGCATGCAATACAAATCTTGCTTAAGTAATCTGATATTACAAAATGACTTCAAGTAATGGTGTTTAGCCAAATTACTTGATTCTTACATTTTTAATAACATACTTTTACAAGTAATCACTTGAATCAAAATTACTTAAATACATTACAAGTTGCGAGAAGAAAATAAAAGAAGTAGAAGAAATATTGAAATCATTACAATTCATATACTTTGTTTCTACATTTCTCTCTATATTTAATGTGTTGAGACATCATGAGTTTTATTGTTGCATCATCTAGTTAAGAAAATGATTGCCTTTTAGTCTCAAATCTTAGCATTTCTCTTTCCAATCTCATAGTATGAGATTTTACCTTTTCAAGAGTTAATTCAAGCCTCTTGATTTCATGTTGAAATTTGATTAGTTCCTTTATAGATTTAGTTATAAAAGGAGTTATGGCCATTTCCATTATTTTATTAAACTAATGATATAACTATTCAGATATCCTTGGAGTGTTATCAGACCAAATGTTAGTGAGACCAAATAGACAATCTTCTAGTTTCACCTTTTCATTGTGATCTTCTTCTTTTAAAGTTTTCATTTCTTCACACATTGCCTCAAGAATATGCATGCAAAAATATAAGAGATATTCTTCTTATTTTACTTTATTTATTGATCCTTTATGGATAATCTTCTCTTCAATAAAAACTTTCTCACTCAATGTATGTATTATTTGTAGACTCCCCTGTTACAACTCAAAAATTTGATTCTCATTCTCTATTTCTTTCCTAACTACTTTATATCAGCATGAATACCTGGGACTTAAAGAAAGAGCTTCTGGGTAATTTGATACATCTTCTCCATCTATTCATCAATGGCCTTAGCCTTATCTCTAGTTTCTTCCACCTCAGTTATTAATTGTTGGCCAATTGAATTTCCTGAAAGAATTGATTGTTGTGAAACATACCTTACAACTTTAGAAATTATTTCACATAGCTTAGCATTTTACACTTTTAATTTAGCTTTGGTAGCCTTATCTTCATTGAACTTCTTAAAAAGAGTGTTAATTAAGGTTTGTGTATCTTGTTTCAAGCCCTCTATGGTAATTTCTTTAAGAGATATCTTTGTAACTATTAAGTCACCTTCAATGACTTCACTTTTATTCATGCCCTATAGAGGGACTAATACCTCTACAAATGTACATCCTATAGGCTCAATTATCAATTTTGAAGTTACTTTGGTGGTCTTAGGCTTCTTTATTTTTCTATCCAAACTCTTCAATAGTTGTAAATAAATTTCTTCTAGATTTATCACTTCTATAGACTTAGGAGTTATTTACATTGTGAACCAAGAAGAGAAATCCATAATAAGGGAGGTGTCTATATGAATCACCATTTGTTTCTGATTATTCCTTACCATTAGTTATCGAGAAGTAATTATTTGGGTCTCTGTCACTTTCTCAATCTCTTTCTCTACCTCTTTCTCAACTTGCTTCTCAATTTTTACTTCTTTCTCTGTATCAACTTCCTTTTCTTTCTCTACTTGCATTTTATCTTTTTTTGGTTTTATTTATTTTTCTTTCTCTTTCACTTTTTATGAAACTACCTCATTCTCCTTTGTTTTCTTTACAATTTCCTATGCCTCTACTACCTTATCTTCCCCCTTTTCTAATTCTTTTTCTGCCTCTATAACATCCTTCTCAAGTTCAACCACTTCCTTTTGATTTTCTTGTGGTGCCTACTGAGATGGGGTCATTTCTTTAACAATTCCTTATTTTGGCTCATTTTTAGTGGTGGGTTGATTTTATAAAAGAGATGGAGGTGGAGAAGTAGGTGGGGAAGATGGAGGAGGAGGCGTAGGAACATCAATTTCCTTGTGAATGGGTTTATTATAAGGTTTGATGCCATGAGACTTTAGAGGTGGCATAAATATTGATAGATCTATAGTAGGTGTAGTGGAAGTGTAAATAGTGAAAATAATAGGAGTAGTGGTGTCAGTAGAAGAGACCAATGGAGGTGTGGAAAAACATGGCTGAATTGGTTCTTTATCCTTTACTACAGAGTATGTATCATCAAAATTTATCTTTAACTTCAACTTCCTTATGGGTCCCTGCCTGCTTTCTCCTTGCACTATTTCTTTTCTCTTTTGACTTACATGAGTAGTTTATTTCATCAACTCCTTCATATAGTAGCCTTTTTTGAGAAGCCATGTGGAAGTCATAGATAGAACATTTGAAGTTATGTCTATAATAGTATTAACTTTTTTTTACCAAAAACAATTTCTAGAATTGGGGCATTGTCTCTCCCTATTGTATGGTAAGTATCACTAGTTACAATTTCATCATCCTCCATATCTTATAAAATTTTAGCTAAAATGAAATTATATTTTTTTCAATACTTAACCTACCGTTATCCCTTATCCTCACATCAAACTCATCCTTGAAATCAATCTAATAGTCCTCATAGGTAGGAATGTGCATATACTCAAGATAAATTATACTTTGGGCTACACTTTTACAGTCAAAATTTGCCCTGACTTCAAAATGAGTTTGATTGTAATTATGGTACATCTCCTTTTATACATTATTTGCTATATAAATACTGGGATATTGGTAATGACCAATAAAAATAGGAAAATTAATAGTGGGATGGTGAGCTTTTGACTGTAAGTCATGTAATTCAATAAGCTACCTACACAACTCCATAACAATCCAATTGTCACTGGAATATCTTTGTAATTTAATTGGTGTGTCTGAGAAACCACTAACTCTAATGTATGTGAAGTTTAGGTACTAAATGAAAATGCATACAAACTTGTAAATTGCATCCCATGCTTCATTAGATACTCTCTTATGATTTAGAGCTACATTCAACTTGAAAATGATTTGATAAAATAACCCATCATTCACTATCTTATAATTCTTGTAGCACTTAGAAAGAACCAATTGAGGATAATATTCATATATTGGTTCAATTGTTAGCATACCTTTTGTATTTATCCTAGAAAAGGCTCCATTTGAAGTTACAACATATACAAGATATGAGTTTATCTTAAAGTCAAAAGTCTATAATACATTACTCAAATATTGGTCCATGTTGTCACTTATCATATTGGCCTACTCAATCATTATGAAACTTCTATTGACATTGATGGCTCTAATGTATACATACATCCAAATTGAAAAGCACTTGGCATTCTTTTATCCATTTATTTTGCATAACAACTGAGTAATGTCATCAACTTTTTGAACCAAGTTTGATTTTACTATATGCTTCAGAAATATTGAAGCTTGCTTAGCTTTATTCTGGTAGGTTGTGTTCATTATCGTAATACACTCTATTGTCTTATTTTTTCATTAATTTTTAGCTTTTTTCATTATTACATCTAGGATTTTAGATGTTGCTATTATATTTAAATAGTAGTTAAGGCATTGAACATCTAACCTTATTATTACATTACATGAAGTATCTTTGATTGTCCTAGTGAGGGAGTCATGGTACTTAGCATAGGCTAGGACAAACTCAGGAAGTTAAACTAAGCTTTGGAAACCTATAGCTTGTAGAATCCCATTATTAGTCAGTGCCTACATGTGTGGAGTCTTGGTTATGGCTTTAGATGTTCCTAATAACTCGATCACTGACACATGTCCCATATATATATGCTCATAAATGGTATCCTATTGAATCTTGCATCACTTCTAAGTTAATTGAAATAAGTGATATACATATATATATATATATATATATACATACATATACATATACATATATATATATATATACATATATATATATATATATATGTATATCACTTATTTCAATTAACTTAGAAGTGATGCAAGATTCAATAGGATACCATTTATGCTCATACTTCATCTTTGGCTCTTATGATTTGTATCTCTTAGCTTTTGTTTTACCCTTCCTACTTGGCCCATGGGTTTCTTTAAGTGCTAACTCTGGTACTTCTTTAATCAAAATTATTTCTTGTACTTATACTCAAGCTATTTATTCCTTTGATCTTTCTGATCCTAACATTTTCTCTATTTAACTCTGGAAAAACTTGATATGTGCTCTTGAAAATTCTATGATTTTTCCTAATGGTTTAGAAAATGTTGAAGAAGTGAATCAAATTATTGTCTCAAACAATACCTCTAGACTAGATTTGGGTTTTAAGCAGTAGAAAGTATTGAAACCCCTAAGTAACTCATAATAAGCAATAGGTTATCATAATCCTAGGTTAGTCTAGATGATCTGTAAGTCTCAAGCATTCAAGAATCTAGGTAGGTAATAAGTAATGGGCATGTACAACTTTAGGTTTCTTTTAGCTTGTGACTTTGAGTTTATCCTGACTAGTTACTTGAGTTTGGAACTCTAAGTAAGTAGTGGTTCATGAGAAATCTAGGTCTTTTGAGGGCAACTACTTTGAGTTCATTCAAGTAAGTAACTCTAGTTGGAAAACCCAAATTATAAGTAATGAGTAGTCATGATTCTGGACAAGCAATAGGTTAAGGAAAATTCATGTTGGGAAGGCACTTTGAGAGTCTTGGGTTTCTTGACATGAGTAACTTGTGCTCGAGAACCTGAGTAAGTAAGCAGTAATGGGGAACTCATGTTTTTCATCTAGTTTAAACAGTTAGGTTTTAATCTAGGGATTATTTTTTAAAGTATTTTGAGGAGGATTTTCACATACTTAGTGTTTTATGAACTCTCATAAGGTTTTTACAGCATTATTCAAGCATGTAAAAGTAATAAATAGATACAAGAAAAAAGAGCATAGATAGTAAAACCTCCATGGTGGTGAATGAAAAATTACCAAATAAAAATGAGAATAAAATGATCAAGATGGAAGCATAAAAACAAAGGAATAAGATCTAAATACCTTAAATGCAAATAGGTCATGAAGAGTTGGATCTAAAACTCTAGAAGATCAAACAATATAGCTTAAGGTTTGTAGGTGTAGTAATTTTGTCAAACAACTTGAATTCCAGGTAGGAAATAAGGTTTAATTCATTGATATTTATATTTATTAATACATTAATGACATATAGTGGTCATGTGTAAAGGAGCCATGTAAGCCATTATATTATTATTGGGTTTCTCAAACTACTTCACTTAATTTTACTTTTGTTTGTTAAGCATTCTCACAATCTTGAGTTGGTCTCAACTAGTGAG
This sequence comes from Torreya grandis, assembly GCA_037957365.1. NCBI lineage: Eukaryota > Viridiplantae > Streptophyta > Pinopsida > Cupressales > Taxaceae > Torreya > Torreya grandis. Next base: position 5,573,452 of record JARHVA010000185.1, read on the forward strand.
TACTTCAGGTTCATAAAGCTTTGTTACTTTTACTTTGGATTTGGGTAAGTAAAGTTACATTGAAAACATAGTTTTCTTTATGTAGTGTTTGATGGGTTTTTGGTACTACTTTACTTAGATTTTGATGTGAAGTAAAGTTGTTTGGTAATTCTGGTTTGAATTGGTTAGTGCGACTCAAACTTGTAAGACTAATTTTATTCTTGTTTAATAAGTTAAGTAGCTTAGAGAAGCTGAGTTATATTGGAAATGAACCCAAAAACTTAGATTTTTTAATCTTCTAAGAAATATCAGTAAATGGGTTTTTCAGTGATGGCCTTAGGTAGATGTTTTCAACCGTGTAGATCAATTTTGAAGCAATTGGGAAAAGAAAGAAAACAAAAAAAAACTACTAAATACTAAGACTTTATTCAAGGGATTAGTTTAACAAGGACAACTAACTCACATAAGACAAAGTGCAAAATTTTAAATAAGGGTAACTCAAAATATTTAAGTGTGAAATTTTGGGGACACTAGCTAAGTCCAATTGGGGATATCTTTAGATTTACTATAAAACAAAAAAACAAACAAAAAATCTAAAACAACTAAATAAAATAAAAATTAAAAACTTTATTTATATACATACAGGTGTTACCCTACTATTGAATTTTTGTAGAGCTTCAAGTGTTGCCCATTGAATGGTAGCGGTAGTTTAATTCCATCCTTATAAGCTAGGATGAAGATATCTCTTCCAACAATGCTCTTTATAGTAAAAGGACCTTTCCATAAGGATCAAAATTTTCCATGCTTCCCTTTTTATTCATTCTATTTATCCCATAGGAGTACCAAGTCACCAAATTTAAACTATCTATCTCAGTTCCTCTTATCAAATATTTTCCTCACTTTCATGTGATGATCAGTTAACTAATAAGCAACGTGAATATGAAACTCATATGATTTAGTGAGAAACATGATCCTCTTATCAAGTGAATCTTGATAAGTCACATCTTCAATATCTTTGGACAATTTCAAAGTGGGAAAATCTATGGTGAGTGTTATCTCAGCATTTTTTCCATATAAAAACTGAAAAGGTGACATACCAATAACTTTATTCAAAGTGATCCTATTAGCCCATAGTACATCAAATATCTTCTTGTGCTAGGTTTAGTGATTATTATCCACTAGCTTATGAATGATGGTCATCAAGTTCTTGTTACTTAATTTAGCTTGACCATTTCCCTGAGGATAGTGATTCGAATCATGAACCAAGCCTATTCCATATGAGTAATAGAAATTAGTTAGTTATATTGAAGAAAATATGGCTATATTATCTATTACTACCTTGTGTGGGACACCAAACCTTATTACAATGTTTTAATTGATGAAATAACATATAAATTAAGAAGAAACATGCTTGACAAGAATGGCTTCTACCCACTTGCTAAAGTATCAGTTGCAGTTAAAATACAACAATGTCTAGCACTCAAAGAAGGATTTAACATGACAATAAAATCCATGCCCTAATGTTAGAATGGTTAATTAATAATAACTAGTTTTAGAGGCAAAGCTAACAACTTGAGTCATCCCATGAAATGCTAACACACTTGATACTTAGTAACCCAATCTGAAGCATCTTAGAATATAGTTGGCCATAAGTAATTAGCTCATAAAATTTTTTTTGTTACAACTCATAATGAGAAATGGGCTTCACATGATTTGTCATGAAACTATTGCAGAAATTTTTATTATTGTTATTTGTTCACACATCAAAGAAAAACACCATCAATTCCTCTTTTGTACAAACCATTATCCCAAAGGACATAATATTTTGACTTTAGCTTGATGGTAGGCTTTTCTTTATGTGTTAGATTAGCTACAAATTATCCATTTGTAAAGAAGTAAGAAATATTACTATACCATTCATACAAAAGATTAACAAAGAGCACCATAGGAAAATATTTATTTGATTCATCTTAGAGTGAAGGTGTTGTTATATCTATGTCATTAGGTTTTCTCTCTATCATCAATTAACACAAGCATATTCCTCTTACTAGCTTTATTGGTTTGATATCTAGATCAAACTCTTGTATCTTAGTTACCTAGGTGCCTCTCAACAATCCAATTTCCTATTGTGTTAGAATTGATTTTATTGGAGTGTCAGGTATATAGATTTTAGTATGTGAATATAAAATGTAGTACCTAAAAAATTTTCATACTTTGACTATATCAAAGGCATGTTTCTCCGTCTATGAATACTTTAGCTCAAAGCTTTAAAATGGTTGGCTCATGAAATATATTGGGGATTCAATACCCTCATCATTCTTTTGTAAGAGTATGGCTAACATAGTATGTTCAGCAGAGTAACAGTAAAGAATAAATTATTTACTAAAATCTAGGGAAAATAGCACTGAAGCTTCAACTATAGCTACTTTAATCCTTTTAAATTCCAACTTACATTTAATTTTTTCCATTTGAATTCTTGTCTCTTTTTCATCAAATCAGATATGTGGTGAGTCAACTTAGAAAAATCAAGAATGAATCTTCTAAGAAAATTGAACTTACCAAAGAATGAATGCACTCTTTTTTTAGAAATAGGCATAGGTAAACTCTGAATAACTTTGACTCATTCTCAATCAATATTTATCCCCTTGTTTGAGACTATGTGACCAAGAAATTTTACTTCAATCACAACAAATATTGATTTCTTAGGATTCAAAGAAATCCCATGTCTCCTGCACTAGATGAGTACTTTTTCTAAATCAACCAAGTGATTACCTCTTTTTTTGGAGAAAACCATCAAGTCATCAAGGTATACCACTATACTCTTATTATTAATATGTGCAAATTTTAGATCCATTACTCATTGAAAAGTTGTTCTAGCATTGATAATCCCAAATGACATTTTCTAATAAGTAAATGATCCCCATGGCATCATGAAAGTAGTCTGATAGTGATCTTCTTCAACTAATTTTATTTAATTATATCTTAAAAATCCATCTAACATGGATAACATCTCTAAACCTATAACTACTTATAAGGTCTGATGCATAATGGGCAATAAGTAGTTATCTTTTAGAGAAGCTTGATTTAGATTTAAAAAATCAACACAAGTGTATTTCTCCATTTTTCTTTCTCATTGGGATAATGTTAGTTAACCATGCTAAGTGATGAATTGGATAGATGATCTTAGCATCAAGAAGATTCTATATTTCAACATAGATAAAACTTGTGATATTTGGGTTATGGTGACATAGCTTTGTATTGAAAGGCTTTACTCCTAACTAAAGTGGAATATAGTGTTTTACCTCATCTGGCTAGAAGGTCTTCAAGTCTTTATAAGACTAGGTAAATATGTCAATGTATATTTTGAGAAGCTCAGTGAATGCTTCCTTTTCTTCTCGAGAGTAACATTTTCCAATGTTGACCATCTTAGGTTCTTATTCACTACCTAGATTAATTTGTTATACTTTTGAAGAGGAAATATATCCATATTATTTCTTTTTCTTTAGGAACTTATCATGTTTGTCAAAGATTATTTATAAATAAACTACCCTTTTAGGGAATTATATCTTGACTATCAATAAGCTTAGGATTAGTTATGACTATTATCATCTAGTGTGGAAATGAACTACTTCCTTTAAATAATTCCTCAAAGTTATCTTGTTACCCAAAGAATACAGTGATGCGCTTGTCATCATTGAAAAAAATCCATTGGTCAACATTATCTGAGGCCTGTAGATGGTAGACCATCTCTATTTTATAGTTACCTTCTCAATAAAATGTAGGCTATTAATATAGCTTAAGTAAAGATACATTACCTACAAGTGAATTAGCTCTAGAGTTATGATCATAAGGAACTAAATTGATTAATAAAGTCTTAAAATCAAGTGTTGCTCTCAAAATTTGATTATGATAGTGCCTCAACTTATCTTTCTTCACCTGATATTGGCCATAAATTTGTCTTACTATTAAATCAACATCACCTTGTGCTTTTAGGAGTATTACTCTTTTTCTTTTGCTTATTCAAGTTCTAATTAAAATACCTCATATTATGCTATGTTGTTAGTTTTTTTAAACATGAGTTTGTAAGAGTAAGGAAATATTTTACCATCAGGTGATATCAATACTATCCCCACACTAGATCCAAGAAAACAATAACTACCATCAAACCTTAGCATACATATATTATCTTCTTCATTTTATTCTATTTTCTCTAGTCCTTGTATCTCCTTTCCCAATTTAACGTAGTAAACTCTATGGTCTGATTCTTTAAAAAAAATTATGACCTTGGATCATCAGAATTTGCAACCATATACTTAGACTTATTTTTAGGTTCAAGTTTCTGATGTAATCCTTTGATTAGAATCTAAGCACATGACCAATACATCTTGACTTCTCCACCTAGATCCTTGCATAAGTTTTTACTTAGCAAAATTTCATAAGAGATAAGAATATAAGCTACCAAAATTATCATTTTGAGTCTTTTATCTAGGAAATATGCCAAGATAGTTTGGGAATCTTTGATCTATCTAATCAGGGGAACTTATCTCTGCATTGAGTAATATATACCTATTATCTTAGTCAAAGTGAGGCCAAGATAATTATCTACTTTAGCTAGAATAACATTATCTGAGGCTCTAAAATCTAAGATACAATTACTTAACTTAAACCCATTGATTATAAGAGAGACATAGAATGGATCTATCCTTTTAGATGTGGAAAAAGTAGTTGTAGCATTGTTCTAGGATGGAAATTATTTAGGAGTAGGCAAGACACCTTTATAAGCACTGATTGAACTATTTGATCCTTTACTTTTAACATATTTGACTAATTTATTCAGTTGATCTGGATAAGATCTCAAGTATTTGACTTTTGAAATTTGAATTTTGATTTTCTTTATGTGATCAATTATGTCAAAAGAGGGGATATATGCAGACACCACAAGATTAGTTTCAATATTATGAGTTACTTTATTATGAGTTTGAAAAGTAGAAGCTACATACTTATCTTTTGGATCTAAAGAATAAGGTAAAGGACTACCTCTTTTATGAATGCTTACATCTGATCTAGAATATACTTTCTCTTTATCTTGCTCCTTGAAGTATTTTCACCATCTTACTTTTTATGACCTTATAAACACTATAAAAAATGACTATGATCTTCTTCAAATGATTTTTCATAGTCACTATTTGACTGATATTCAAGATATCCTATGTTGGAGTCACTAGTAGGACCTAAAAAATCATCTTCATCAACAAGACTTTGAGGAATATCATTAGTAATCTGATCTTCTTCATTTATCTCAACACGATTTTTGGGAGCATCTTCAATTTTCAATATTTGTGTAGGACCAACAATACATTTCTTATTATAATTATTAAAATTACATGCAGGTGTATTATTAGTAGAGGCAACATGAGTACCTTGATAAATTTATCTTTTGAATTATAATATGTCATTAGCTAACTTCCGTAATAGGCGATTAGTGGTGTATGATGTCCTTAAAGTAGAAAAATTACCCTTAGATGTTTTATTGCTCTTTCTAGCCATTATCAAGTCATCTTTAACATATATAGCAAGATTTTGAATTATTGTTGAATTAATCAGATGTGCTCGACATAGATGATAGCTGACCTCTGTTAATTAGGCTTTGATTAAGAAGTAATTTTGATTATCCCTAGTGGTTAGTGTAGCTTGAGGAATTGTATAGAGTAATTTATTAAACTTGGCAATGAAATCTCGCATGTGCTCATGTGGTTCCTTCTTGAGTTGAGTCAGTTGAGTAAGTAATATATGTGAATCTTTTGTATATTTGAATCTCTTTTTAAATTGATCATGCATGGTGGCCCAATTAACTATAATGTAATAAGCTAAATGGTAAAATCATTATGTAGCTAATTCATTTAAGGTCTCAATGAAGAGTTTAATAGATACATCTTCATGTTCAACACTAATCACTCCACAAGATACAAAGAAAGCAACCAAATGCTCATTTGAATTTTGTTTTCCATCACCTGTGAATTTTAATAAATTCTTTCTTAACCCATTTTTCAATTCATGAAGAGGAGTATTCAAATTTAGTGGCCTAATTACTACCCCACAAGGAATAGGAAGTGGTTGCACTATTCTTCTACGAATAAAAAATTGAGGATTGGCAGATTGAATTATTTTAAGGAATTATGATATAGTTGATTCATAGGAGTTTGTGTTTGTCTTATAGGTGAGATATTGGATCTTCTTGTTCTATCTTGAGTAGGAAAGTTGAAATTAAATTTCTCTTTTAATTTAAAGAAATCATCTATTTGGCTTTGAGCTTTCATTACTCTAGTAAAAGGTCTATGTGCTAGTTTGAAGTGTAAAAGTTCTTTTGAAGATTACTAAAGAAATTTGGTTCTATAGATAAAGACTTAGTCAATAGTTACTTGACATGCAGCGAGTTCAAGATAAACAAGGTGATAAACAAAATGTTTCTTCTAGACATGCAATAATCCAATAAAAAAATGACAAATTTACCTTTAGAAAGTGGAGTTAACTTCAGCAAGGATACGCTTTACTTAGAGGTGCATGACTTACTTTGCATGTATCACTTAAGGTGAATGGTTTGAAGAACATGCAAATTGTAAGAAAATGAACATTAACTTTTTCTATCTTGACTTGAAGGAGTAATCTAATTTTGGATTCTATGAATTTAGTTCATCTTTTCTTAGTAGAATCACCATAAATTGTTGGCTAGATATTTTGCAGACTAAAAAAAGTACCTAGGTAGTCATGGGATTAAATCCTCTTAATTTAAAGACGAAGCTCCCATACTTTTATGTCTATTTACTTTTAATTATTCACAACTCTCAATTATTTACAAATTATAAAGATTATATGTAAGTTGTCTTATTTTTGCAGGTATTGCTTTAATCACAGAGTTCATGAACCATCATAAAATGATTTTGTAGCATATATGTAGCTATTTTAGAGAATGTGTAAAGAAATTTTGGGAAATTAAGAAGAAAGACCAGAACATGTGAGGAAAAAAAAATTTGCACTTCACAATAAGCAGTTTTATAGATCTTATGAAATCTGTACAAGTAAATAAATGTTAAATAGATGATAATATTTTAGTAAATGACTAATAAAGATTGGAATTCACATTTATAATTAAAGATAACACAAAGTTTACGATTATAATCTTCACAAATCTACCAAATGATCTCCTAAGACATAAAGTTCCACAGAAAACAACTTATTTATCATTCACTTTGAACCAATTTCATACAAAACAAAAACTCATAATTTTAAACACAAAGTTTTAGATTGCTTAAATTCTCTTACTTTAGTTACAATTGCTATGAAAAAATTACCATCATACTTAGGCACGCATGTTTGCACTTATATTTATACAAAAATAGATGTCCAAATCAAAAAAGAGACAACTCTTTCAAAACCCATGTGCTTTGCTAAAACTAGGAACCATTGAGAGGCATCATCCTATAATTTATCCTCTATGGCATGCAACGGCTGATGACATGTAGCACTAATTAGTTTTACAGTTTGAAACAAAAATAATTTCTTTGCATACAACACAAAACTTGCTTAAGTAATCTGATTTTATAAAATAACTTCAAGTAATGATATTTAGTCAAGTTACTTGAGTCTTATATTTTCAACAACTTACTTTTACAAGTAATCACTTAAATCAAAATTAGTTAAATACATTACAAGTTGCAAGAAAAAAATAGAAGAAGTAGAATAAATATTGAAATCACTTCAATTCATTAACTTTGTTTTTGCATCTCTCTATACTTAATGTGTTGAGACATCATGAGTTGTATTGCCACACCATTTAATTTAAAAAATGATTGCCTTTCAGTCTCAAATCTTAGCATTTCTCTTTCCAATATCCTACTATGGGCTTTCACCTTTTCAAGAGTTGGTTCAAGCCTCTTGATTTCATGTTGACATTTGAATAGCTCTTTTATAGATTTAGTTGTAAAAGGATTTTTGGCCTTTTTCATTATTTTCTTGAACTATTGATATAATTGTTCATATGTATTTGGAGTGTTATCCGACCAAATGTTAGTGAGACCAAATAGACAATCCTCTAGATTCACCTTTTCATTATGAGATTCTTATTCTAAATTTTTTATTTATTCACATATTGCCTCGACAATAATCATGCAAAAAGATAGAAAATATTCTTCTTGTTTTAATTTATTTATTGATCCTTTAGGGACAATCTTCTCTTCAATCAAAACTTTCTCACTCAATGTACTTATTATTTACAAACTCTCTTGTTGCAACTCAGAGATTCCATTCTCATTTTCTATTTCCTTCTTGACTGCCTTTATTTCTATTAATTTATTTACAATATCAACATGAATACCTAGGACTTCAAGAAAGAGCTTTTGGGAAGTTTGATACATCTCCATCTATTCATCAATAACCTTAGCCTTATCTCTAGTTTCTTCCACCTCGGTTATTACTTGTTGGCCAATTGAATCCCTTAAAAGAATTGATTGTTGTGAAATAAACCTTACAACTTTAACAATTATTTCACACAACTTAGAATTTTACTCTTTTAATTTAGATTTTTCAGCCTTCTCTTCATCAAGCTTCTTAAAAAGAGTGTTGATCAAGGTTTGGGTATCCTATTTCAAGCCCTCTATGGTAACTTCTCCAAGAGATATCATTATAACTGTTAAGTCACCTTCAGTGACTTTACTTTTATTCATGCCCTATAGAGGGACTGATACATCTATAAATTTATATTTTGTAGACTCAATTATTAGTTTTGAAGTCACCTTGGTGATCTTAGGCATATTTCCTTTTCTATCTAAACTCTTCAATAGCTATAAATCAATTTCTTCTAAATTTATCACTTCTCTAGACTCAGGAGTTATTTGCATTACCAATCAAGAAGAGAAATCCATACTAGTGAAAGTATCTGTATGAATCACCATTTATTGATGGTTATTCCTTACCACTAGTTCTTGAAAAGCAGTTCCTTAGGTCTCCATCACTTTCTCAATCTCTTGCTCTACCTCTTTCTCAACTTTCTTCTCAATTTCTACTTCTTTCTCTTTATCAACTTCATTTTCTTTCTCTACTTGCATTTAATCTTTTTTATAGTTCTATTTCCTTTTCTTTCTCTTTCACTTTCTCTACAATTGCCTCCTCCTTTTTTTTCTTTGCCACTTTCTCTACAATGAATTCTACCTCTGCTACTTTATCTTCTCCCTTTTCTAATTCTTTTCCTGCGTTTATAGCCTCCTTCATAGGATTAACTACTTCCTTTTGTTTTTCTTGTGGTGCCTCCTAAGATGGGGTCACTTCTTTAGAAGTTACTTATTCTAGTTCATTTTCAACAATGGGTTGATCTTATGAAGGAGGTGAAAGTGGAGAAATATGTGGGGAAGATGGAGGAGGAGGAGGAGGAACATCAATTTCCTTCTAAATTGGTTTCTTGTAAGACTTGATGCCATGAGACTTTAGAGGTGGCATCAATATCGATAGATCTATAGTAGGTGTAGTGAAGGTAATACTAGTGGGAATAACAAGAGTAATGGTGTTAGTAGAAGAGACCAATGGAGGTGTGAAAACAACTAGCTGAATTGATTCTTTATTCTTTACCATAGACTATGTATCATCAATATTTCTCTTCAACTTCAACTTCTTTATGGGTCCCTAGCTACTTTCTTCTTTCACTATTTATTTTCTCTTTTAAATTACATGAGTAGTTTCTTTCATCAACTCCTTCATATAGTAACCTTTGTTGAGAAGCCATATAAAAGTCATGGCCAAAACATTTGAAGTTCTATCTATAATAGTCTTAACTTGTTTTTTACCAAAAACAAATTTCAGAATTGGGGCATTATCTCTCATTGTTGAATGGTAAGCATCACCGGTTACAATTCCATCATCCTCCATATCTTTTAAAATTGTATCTAAACCAAAAGTATGAATTTGTTCAATAGTTAACCTACTATTGTCCCTTCTCCTCACATCAAACTCATCCTTGCAATCAATCAAATAGTTTTTAAGGGTAGGAGTGTGCATATACTCAAGATAAATTATACTTTAGTATACATGCCTATAATCAAAATAATCTAAAAATTGGGTTTACCTTCTTAGATAAATCAAATAGTTTTTAAATAAATCAGATACTAAAATTTTTAATTCCTTGAGTAAAATAGAATTGGTCATAAAATTCTCAATTTCTCAACTAAAATAAATATAAATTAGATTTAATGTTCTTGAAATGAATATGAGTAATTAAAAACTCTATAAATCTATTTCTGAATGAAACTCGTATTTTCAAATTGATTCATGAACAATAATTAGCCTCTTTCTAATAAATATTATTTTATTTAAAATAGATTTTAAAAATATGATAAGTCATTTTCCAAAATTTAATTAAAAAGAATTGACTTTTAAACTCTTAATGTGAATTTGTCTGAACAATTCTGATTATGAGTATTCTGTAAACTCATATAAATTTATTGCTCAGTGAAAATCATCTAATTCACATTTTTATCTCTCAAATAGTCTCTTATCCAATTTCCCATAATTAATTCCAAATATCAGTGAATAATTTAAAACTGATGAAATACTAGAAAATTAAAAAATAGAGACAAGAGATTGTTTAAGAGGTTCATCAATTGGTTATGTCCCCAGGTTCATTTGAATAGTTCCATTATAAAAAAATGTAAATATAAAATTTAAAACTTACATCCCTAAATGGTTTTAAGAAAACTTGCAACATTTTGTGATATGAAGAACTCGTATGTAGCATGTAAACGTTCTTCTCTTCACCCAAATAAATACCTACAAATGTTTATAGTTCTCCTAAATGGGCTAAATAATTCTCTCAACTAGAAGAAAAATATTCTCAAAAGATTTATAAAAATATCTTTGGCTTACATATCTCTATAATTTATACAGGGTGAAAAAGACTCAGAAATAAAATTAAACACGATTAACTCACTAAATTAAATACCCTGTATTCTTTAAGAAAAATAGACCTTCATCTATATGGACCATCCATGCTTGACATTCTTGGTAACATTCCTTCTCTATCAAAAAATAATAAACCTATCAATTTATGTCAGCGACCCTATAAACTCTTGTAAGTTCTTCGAATAATAATCTCAAATATATAAAATAAATTGTATCAAGCCAATATTGGTTAATAAATCTTCATTTACTCAAAATATGGTTAGCTTCCCATAGAAAAATCTTACATATAAATTATATGGAATAAAATCCATAGAAATTCAAACATCAAACTTTATTTAAATAAAACACTTAACAAAAACCATCTCATACCCTATTTAACTAGCGGACCATTATCCACAAAGACCATGCATGTTTTGTTTATTGCAAAACTTTAAATATGAGGATAATTAAAGCATCCCCATAACATCCAAACTTATTATTACATTGCTAGAAGTATCTTTGATTGTCCTAGTGAGGGAGTCAAAGTACTTGGCACATGCTAGGACAAACTTAGGAAGTTGCGTTGAGCTTGAAAAAGATGTAACTTGTAGAATCCCACTATTAGTCATTATCTACATGAGTGGAGTATTGGCTATGGATTTGGATCTTTCTAATAACTTAGTCACTGACACATGTCCCATATATATATATATATATATATATATCACTTATTTTAGTTAACTTAGAAGTGAAATAAGATTTGATAGGGTACCCTTTATACTCATATTTCATCTTTGGCTCTTGTGATTTGAATCTCTTATCTTTTGTTTTACCCTTCCTACTTGGCCCAGGGATTTCTTCAAGTGATAACTTAGGGACTTCTTCAAATAAAGTTGTTTCTTGTACTTCTACTCCAACTATTTCTTCCTCTAATCTTTTTGATCTTGACATTTACTCTAGTTAACTCTAGAAAAACTTGACAAGTGTTCTTGAAAAATTTGTGATTGTTCCTACTAGTTTAGAAAAAGTTGAATAAATGAATCAATTTGTTATCTCAAATAATACCTCTAAACTAGCTTTAGGTTTCAATTTGTAGAAAGTCTTGAAAACCCCAAGTAACTCATAGTAAGCAATATGGTATCACATCTCAAGTTGGTCTAGATGATCTACAAGTTTTAAGCATTCAAAAATTTGGGTAGGTAATAAGTAATAGGAATGGATAATTTTGGGTTTCTCTTAGCTTGTGACTTTGGGTTTATCCTAACTAGTTACTTGAGTTTGGAACTCCAAGTAAGTAGTGGGTCACGAGGAATTTGGGTCTCTTGAGGGTAGCTACTTCAGGTTTATTCAAGCAAATAACTCATGTTGGGAAACCCAAAGTAGAATTAATGAGTAGTCTTGAACTTGAGAAAGCAATAGATTAAGGGAAACCTAGGTTGGGAAAGTACTTTGAGAGTCTTAGGTTTCTTGAGATGAGTAGCTTGTGCTCAAGAACCTGAGTAAGTAAGCAATAATGGGGAACTTGGGTTTTTCATCTAGTTTACATAGTTAAGTTTTAATCTAGGGCTCAATTTTTATAGTATTTTGAGGGGTTTTTTTACATATATAGCGTTTTAGGAATTCTCATAGGGTTTTTACGACACTACTCAAGCATGTAAAAGTAAAAAATAGATGCAAGTAAAATGAGCATATATAGTAGAACCTTCATGGTAGTGATTGAAAAATTACCAAAGAGAAATGAGAAGATAAATATCAAGAGGGAAGCATAGAAATAAAGCAATAAGATCTAAATACCTTAAACACAAATGGGTCATGAAGATTTGGATTGAAAATCAATCCAAAAGATTGAACAACATATATTAAGGTTTGTAGGTGTGGCAGCTTGATCAAAAAACTCAAATGCCAAGTGGGAAATGAGGTGGAATTCATTGATATTTATATTTTTCAACACATTAATGACATGTAGTGGACACATGTGAAGGATCCATGTAAGCCCTTGGATTTTTATTAGGTTTCTTGGATTAATTCACTTCATTTTTCTTTTAGAAGTTAAGCACCTTCACAATATCAAGTTGGTCTCGACTAGTGAGCACTTCAGTTTCATAAACCTCCATTACTTTTACTTGTGGCTTTGGATAAGTAAAGTTACTTTAAAAACCTAGTTTGCTTTATGTAGTATTCAATGGGTTTTTGGGACTATTTTACTTAGATTTTGATGGAAAGTAAAATTATTTGGTAATTCTGGTTTGAACTAGATAGTGTGACTTGAACATGAGGGACTACTTAAATTCTTGTTTAATAAGTTAATTAGCTTGGAAAACTTAAGTTACATTGTAAATGAACCCAAACTTAGCTTTTTTGATATTTTGGGAAATATGAGTAAATGGGTTCTTCAATGATGACCTTATGTATGTGTTTTCAACCTTATGAAGCAATTTTGAAGCAATTGGGAAAAGAAAGCAATCAAAACAAAAACTACTAAATACTAAGACTTTATTCAAGGGATTGATTTAACAAGGACAATTAACTCACATAAGACAAAATGCAAAATTTTAAATATGGGTAACCCAAAAAATATATGTGTGAAATTTTGGGGACACCATGTTGATCATGCTAACTATATCACTATGTCCTTTTAATGGTATTTGGTTGAGCTCTAATGATAACATATATCCTTAAATCATTTGATCCTAGTTTGTCCTAAGTTGAATTGTTTTCTACTTGAAAAATCCTTGCTTTCAACCTTTAATTATGGTTGTCGATCTGATCTAGACCCTCTAGATTGTGATAACTATTAATGCCTCATTCAATCTCAAGATTCTACTAACTTGTTGACCTTGCTCACATCATTTATCTAGTTTTGTATGAATGAACATGAGACATAGATCTTATGTCAATTAAATATAGTTGAGACACTTATCACCCACACATTTACTCTTAAGATCTATTGACCTTTTAACTCACCACTTGTCATTGATCTTCGATAGCATGCTCAAACACACACTATAGATCTACCTAGACCTACTAACCTTGTCAGTCATCGCATGTCATTGAATTTTATATTAGCTTCCATTATCTTGACACCTATAAAATGCTCATTTATCTTTGACATACATTGACCTTTTGACTTTGCTCACATAGTTGATATGCTTTGTACGATCACATATGTACCATTGGATTTTTTAGGCTCACTAATACTATCAGTCACCCACATGTCATTAGATCTAGACTTCACATCCCATGATAGTGAAACTTATTAGCTACATGTTCAACCTTGGAACATTTAATTCTAAATAGTTATTTGCCTAAGCTTGAAATTGTCATCTGTGCACCCATCCTAGACTATTGGTTCAACTTTAAACACTTATAACTTGAGATATCATGTTCATCAAGTCACAAAATTTATAGATCATGTTCAAGGCATGGATAAATTCATGTCCATGTAGTTTTTTGGATTGAGGGGTTTTCCAAAGTGAATTTATAAAATACACAAGTAACCTAACTAGTTTATTTCTAAATGATGTCTAGATGATGGTCTGGCTCTTCAAATCTTGTACAAGTCATTCTTTTGATCCTTTAAAGCTCTAGAACTCTACTCAACTAGTCTATCCAAGTATAAGCTTTGTATGTGGGCTAGAATTGGCCAATAAGGATGACCTTTGAGATCCATGTGCTCTATTATTGATGATATTCCACCCTTCATCTTGATTGAGATGAAGGGATTATTTACATTAATCTTTGTTAGTTATAAAGAGCATCATCCTCTCTTCATCTTGACTGGGATGAAGGGTTTGCATCATCGATCCATGTGCTTGATTTGTGTGCACACTTGAAGACCCTTTGGAAACCTTTCATCTTGAATTAAAGATGAAGGGTCCTTGTCAATGCAATTTTTTATAAATAAGATCATTCACATCACTATTCTCATGTTCAAGTGATTAGTGAAGCCCTGTAGTTTTATCAAGCTAAATGTGTTCATCAATCTACATTATTTGATCAAAGTCTTCATGATCCATAGCTTTTATGGAGATGCTTAACTTAAAATTTTCATTGACAAATACCATATAAAATTTACATCCGAGCCACATCCCAATAATGATCAGGATATAAATGGGGTTTGCATGGTGTGAATCTTTATGCGTTTGTAGTCTCTTTAGTATTTTGTTGAGTTTTGAGGTCCTAGGTGTGTCTTTAGTATTTTTTATTATTTTGTTTATCTTAACCAAACTTTTGTGAAAATATTGAATATCTACATTTTAATGACACATATGACATACCCGATGGGACATCGCATCCCAAACCTTTCATTCAAGTCTATATAATAAATGTACATTGTAGAAAATCTTGATATTTTGGTTCTTCTATGTTTATGTTTTCATATTCTATCTATATCTATTAATTCATTAATTCATTATCGACAATAGAAAAATTATCTTTGATTTTCTAATAATTGGTGAAATTATCCCTATCTTTTTTGGTCTATTCTCTATTTTTATGTTGGTTTATTATTTAGTGAATTTATTTTACATCTTGATTAAAAAATTTAGGTTTGATACTTTGTTTATTGGTAAATTTATTATATTTTTAGCAAAATCATTCTAAGAATCGGCATAATAATCCTATTGATTATATAAATCATATTTATTTGGTGTTATGTGTTATGTCTTAGCTCTATGCAGGTTCATTAGTTATTTAGCGAAATTGTCTATCTATTTAACTAATTTCTCATATCTTTAGAAAAAATATGTTGATAATTGGCAAAATCATGATGTTAATTGGTGAAATTATCTTTATTTGGTTTTTGTGTTTTGTGTAGGTTCCTAAAAATAATGAAATTACTTTATATTTTGGAAAAACTACTATGTGAAAAACTAGAGAGTTGGAAAAAACTAAGAAAAGTAATCTCCTTCCCTTCTCAAAGATCCCTAATCAAAACTACTCACCTTGTTTGCTTGCAAGTTTCAAAAGGGGAGTAATCTATGTCAAAAAAATCATATTTTCAATTCAAATTTAATTTTTTGTTTTAAAAAATAATTCATACTTAAATTTGGGTTATAAGAAAACTTGTTCATTTTCTAACCTTTTTCATTGCATGCATTTTTTCTTGTTACTTTTTTCTTGAGTGTTTTGTGAGGTTACTTTGTGTGTATGCTCTCCCATTTTGGGTGACTCAAAAAATTTAAGTTATTACTTTTTATAAGTTTGAATATTTGATTACTATGTTATTTGCTTGCCCTTAATGGGATCCTATAAATTAGAATAATAATATCTTTCTTTTTCTTTTGGTTTAGTGAGTGGGATTTCATCACCTCTTCATAAGTCTCTTAGGGGTGCATTGACATGAGATTTAATCTCCCAAAATCATACCAACCACACTTATTCATAGGGTATTTAAATTGTATGTGCCTTTCTATTATATATTGGTTGAGTAGTTATCCTAACAATTCAAAAGTATACCCAAATATTGCATGATCTAGACATCGAACTTTACTGAGTAATTGACAGATGAAGTCATTATAAAAAGGACAAGACCTTTTTGTAATAATCTAAATGGTATTAAATATAATTTATATATAATTATACATTTACCACATATCATAATGTATATCAAGACTAACTAGTTTTCCAATAAAAAATTTAGAATATAATCCTCTTTACTGCATAATTATCACTGATGCAAGGATGCAAAAATAACAACTCCCAAATATATCCTTTTTTGTATGCACTTTTGAGAGAAAGGGGGTGTAAAAACCCTACCAATAACCTTAAATGATTAATTAATTTTAAATAATCTTAAATTTAATCCTCTCAAAAGTAAGTATATCAAAAGGATCAGTGATTTTCCTCTAAACTTGTGTCAGTTTCTGGTTTCTATCAAAGGGCAAGATTGTTTGAGTCCTTCTTGGGTAAAACATTATCACATTGTACTTACACTAAAAGTTATTTCTATATCCACTTATCTAGTCAAGTTTGTCTCATTTTTCCTTGGTTAAAATGTTTGCATTTCATACCCTTGTTGGGTATGAAATAATAACCTTAGTCCCTTTTTCTAGTCAAATCATGTTCTATTTTACCTTGGTCAAAAAGTTAAAGTTTTGTACCCTTATCTTATGTGAAATAGTAATGTTAATCAATATGTATCTTTATTTAAACCTTGATAGAACACATACACTTCGTACCTCTTTTCATATACCATTATGTTGCATGTTGTTTTCATCAAAATCTGTTCAAAGTCTTGTCATTTTTAAAGAGTTTCTTATTATTTTTTCCTCAAAGGATGTATTTTTTAATCTGAAGTCTATTCCAACTATTGATTCAAATAATGCCTCATTACACTTGAAGTATGGCCTATAATGTAGCTTATGAGGATGATTAAATCCAAACTAAAACCAATCCCTTTGTGTAAGACCAATATGACTATCCATTATATGAGGATGATTATCAAGAGGACATGGAGGTTAATCAATTATAATATAAAGAAGAAGACCTACCTATTTATGATACACCTAGAACCTAGTTTGAGCACCAGTTATATTGTGATAGAGACAACAATATTTTACATCTATTAGATATGGGAACCAAATTCCCTATTTATTTCCCTAGAGAGATTATTTATAGAGTAAAATTAGCACAACCTAATCCTAGCCATTTCATAATTATTTAATTGATTGATGATACACATTCTTATGTACATGATCCCAAAGAGGTTCAACTTTCAACAAATCAAAAAGCATTGTCAAAAGGGAAGGAATTAATTGAATATGTATCCATAATATCCCCTATTCTTGTCATAAAATTACAACAATATAATCAAGTAATTAATATCATTCTTACACTAATACTTAATCCTATTTATGAGTCTCAAATTGAATAACAAGAAAAGGAGCCCATAGTTGATTCACTTCCCCATGTCTAAACGTCCATGGATACTAAAAAAAAAGTAATTGTAGAGTCTTCACACCCTATTTTGTAATAAATTAAAACATTTCCTTATCTCCATAAAGTACCATGCAAGTCCATATTTGTGAATTCATCTGAGCAAATTCCTTTACAACATATTCCCATTGAGCCACAAATTATTACGTCAAGTTCACAACTTCCTCAGTATAATATGTCTAAAGGTCTTTATAATGTTGTCAAGTTCTATCTAATAAACAACATGTTCCAATTAATCAATAGTAGTTATTAATACAAAACTAAATGCAACTTATTCCTACATAATAGCGTATTTCCATTCCATAGTCTAATCGTAGTCAATTCTAACATCCTCCACTATAATGATATGTTTTCAGTCTTTGTTTTAATCAAAATCAACACCAAATTCCTTTCAATACATAATACCATGTTCAATCCTATAATATTAAACCCACTTCTTCAAATACTCTCCTCATTCAGTAATTACACACAATTAAAGATACCATATTAGGATTATAGTCTAAAAATCAAAATAGAAAATATAAGATGGATCACATATGTTCATATCCATTTGATTCTAGTATTTTTTATATACCTTTGTCATCTCATTTATATATTCTAAAATTTGATAAATATAAATGAAAAGGAGATCTAAGAGAGAATTTGAGGTTGTTCTTTGTGGCTTGTCAATAGGTCAGTTATGATAGAAATGTATTACTTCATCTGTTCTCACAGAGTGTAGCCATACCTGCATTAGAGTGGTTCACACATCTACCACATAATTATGTTCCAAATTTTGATGACTTATCTGAGAATTTTGTTAAACATTTTTCATATAACATAGAATGTGAATTAACTACAATGGACTAATGTGTTAATGTGTTGTCAATAAAAAAGCAGGAGAAAGTGTTTCCACTTATCTTCAGAGATGGCATGGAATCACTAGTAGATGTCCACATAAATTACTAGACATTTAGTTGACCACTATATTCAAGAAAAATATGAATTATGAGCTTGATCTCAATCTCATATTACAATTTTCACAAACTCTTGATGATGTTATGACAAAAGGGGTTCAAATAGAGAGAGCATTGATATGTAGAGGATTGATTAAAATCTATTATTTAAATAAAATTATAGCTCAATTTTCAAATCAAAATCAAAGCTAGAATCAAAATTAGAATCCAAACCAAACTTCAACATATAATATAATAATTTTGGTAGATAAACCCAATCATTTTTGTATTCACCTAAATTCAATCACTTCATTTATTATCACTAATTTTTCTTGTCTTATTTAATTATGTCCAAGTATCACCCCTTGTATTAATTTATCTAATATCCCCCTTCATTATGCTTCATTCACTAACATTATTCCTACCCCACCAATCTATAAATTCTCTTAAATCTGCATTATCTTTCCTAACTCCACTTATCCATTAGTTGGGAATTTAAAATTTCCATGACCCACCTATCCATCTACCAAGTCTATTCCTAGGATTTCCTATAAGCTTAACCTCATAGATTCTCTAGAATTCCCTTATCACATATCTAATCCATCCCTAAGCATGATTAAACCTCCCAAAGATATTTTATAGGTTTATACTTCTAGAAATTTCTCTCCTCTATAATGATCCAAAGAATTTTAATTCCTTGGATAATTATCCACCATAGATCTCAATAACTCAACTTTGAAATCTGCCCATTTATCCTCCCTCTCTCTTCTATATAAATAAAACTATTTCTCCATTGAAACCATATAAAAAATCCATGAATGAATAAATCTATGCTAATCAATAACAACTACAACAATCCGTTGATCATACCATCACTATTCTAATCAATAATCAATAATCCATCAATAATCAATAATCCATCAATTTGGTTTGAAGATCTTGGAGGGAGGATAGATAAAGCAAAGAATTGGTAAGAGTTTCTTCATCCATTTTTATTTTCTTCCATAATATCTCCTATTAGGTAGTTTGACATTTTAGGTTTAAATTGCATATTTAGGCATTTAATCCAAGTTTAATTGTTACAAAAATATGGTGGATAATGAACTTATAGAGGCATGACATGTTGAAATATCTCAAGAACCGCCAATGTAGATGACAACTCAATTGAAACCAATTCATTTACAAAGATGAACTCATATAAAAGAGTAGGTTAATTGAGATCCATTTTATAAATTGGGGGAGCCTATTGAGAATGTATTTTGTAAACTTATAGCTAGAAATTTCATTGGATGGATGAACATCAAACCATTTGATGAGTCTCAACCTAAACCATATTGGTATAGGGATCATGAGTATTTTGAATATCATTGCATCAAAGGGCATTCCATTCATAAATGTGTGTTATAAGTCTATATTTTACCCTTGAGGAAAGGGAATTTTAGACCTACCTCATCTAGCTAATATAATAGAATCACCTCTAGGTATGGGTAGCCTAATGGGAGAGGTGTATTTCTAGTTATGGGGCTAGGTCCCTTGATGCATCATATAAACTCAATGCTTGAACCTAATTATTTTTCCAATGAAAAAGGGTATAATAAAGCATGAAATCAAACCTAAATTATGCGAGGTGATGCACCAATATATTGTGTCTCCTTTACTTGATCCTTCAACAACACTTATAGACCAGAATAAAGACTATTTACTAAGACACTCTCTCCAAAGGAATCTTACACATTAGTGATTCACATGGAGGTTATGTTGAATGACTATGACCTGAAAATGATGAATGAGAGGTCTAGTTCAAGACACTATCAATCAATTTTCACTACAAACACAATAATTATCACCCATACACACCATGTAACCCACATAAGAATAGTCTACTAGTATCTATTTGGGGAATAAGGACCTACAAAGGGAGAAAAGGGATCAATCTCTTATGCAAATAAAACAAACATGAAAAATGTTATAGAAATAACATGGAGAAGGTTGAATCAGTCCTTATATTAGCTTAGGGATGTGAGATACAAAAATGCATAACTTTCTCATACCCAATAGAGGGATACATATAATGGCCTTTTAATCACAATTTATAGAACATACGAAGGGTATTAAAGGAGAATGTGGTGTGTATACACATAATAATTTTACATGTTTATTGATTACTGACACTTCATATCTTGTAGGAACCCAATGATTCTCAATCTCTCTAAGTGTATGCCTTAAGGGGTGCACTAGAAAAGGGGTGGGAAAACCATTGGTGCTTCATAAGATTATTGTTAATTTTTCCACTTGTCATCTACACTCTTACCTCATAAAAACTTAAACCATAAGCTTATTTCTCTCCTTTCTAACTATTCCCATCATTTTCCATTCTTTATCCTCTTTTCCTTACTTTATCTCCCTTTTTCCTAACCATTCACATCATTTTCCATGTTTTATCCATCTTTTCCTTACTTTATCTCCCTTTTTTCTATTTAAAAAGCTTTGTCATCCATATGGATTTTTAGGGATTTTTTTGAATAAGCTAGGTCAACCTATTTGACCTAGCATGTTTTGGTATCACTTTTTCTCTTTTAATTTTTTTATCTCCTAGTCAACCTAGTACAGACTTTAGGCACTTTCCCAATAATGTGCTAGGTTGACCCAGTCGACCTAGCACAACCAACATGTCTGAAGTTATAGGTAAGTTACCCCTATATATACAAGTTTATTTCTAAAAATTTTATAGTAAGAGAGTTGAATTAAGTAAATAAGTGTAAATGAACATCTGCTTATTGACCATTCTACTTGAGGAATAAAGATTTAGGGTTCAATACTTTCTTTTGGAGATTTGATCTTGTCTTGTGAGAAAGTATTTTGGATGCTTAGGTAGGTCATATAGCCTAGATTTTATTTATCTTGGTTATCCTTACAAGCCATAATAATCTCTTACAAAGCATGATTGGCCAATGGAGAGGTTGAGACTTGGTAGGTTCATCTTCAAAGGTAAGTATTCCTAAATTTATATCTTCTTTGTAAGAGTAGATAGATAATGCAATATGTATTCTTCTCTCCCATGTATTGGGATTCCATAGACATTGATGTGAGAATATGTCTCCTATACATGTTTAGTTTAGTTGTTATTTACTTTTTTTGTTCTAACCTCTACTTTGTTCCACAAGCTTTGGTGAGCACTAGATTAGTTTACTTTTCTTGTTATTAGATTAGTTTACTTTCTTGTTTATTATCATAAGTGAATATAGAAAACATAGGCCTCTTTTATGGTTATTGTTGGATTGTGTTGGACTATAGGCTTTAGAACCATAACTATCATGATGTGTTGTGATAGATGATATAAGTAATCCCATAATCAGGTCTAGTAGATCCTCATATTGATTATGTTCCCACTTAACAAATGTATGCCCCAATCAGAAGTGCAGGTGTGATCTATCATATCTGATCCATGATTGATTCATGTACATCATGAAATTATAATTGAATACATGGTGTAGAAGTGGAGTGTAAATTACATGATGACCATAATTAATCTAATAATTAGTTACAGACATGAATGAGGGGTAGAAATAGCCCCATAACACCTCCCATGCACTTCCTTAGGTGGTATAATGGCCTTTAATGAGCCTTTTGGGCATATCGGTATAATGTATATGGCATATCTGTTTGTCATAGTTAACCCCATGAAGACACCATTATCCTTGAAACTAATTCCATTAATGTTTAACATACAATAATAGGTCATACACCTATTATGAGAGGGAAGATACATATTTGAACATGTCTATTACTTGCCTAAATACCACACTTCATGCCATTCTCAACCCATTCAATCCATTTGTCTTCCTAGTGGGTGAGAGAAATGAGACTTAGGCATATTCAAAAATGTGTTGAACTAGGTAATGGCTTGGAAATGTTGATAGAAGGGTGCTTCTACTCTATAAAGCCTATTCATCATGTGAACAGACCTGCAATACTCTTCCCTTAATATAAATGAATATGATATCATCGATTAATTTTATTCCTTATCATTAGCCTTATTTGTAATGTTTTAAGGATTAAATAATGGTTTTTTAAATACCATTAAACATCTGTAAAGTCCAAATATTTATTCTTATTCACTCAAGATCTTTAACATGCTTGGGAACTATGAAAATGGACCCAAAATTAGACATTATAATCCATTTACTTACATATTTTACCTCACATGTGCTAAATTACTAGTGAATAGGGAGAATATATGACATTTAGGAGTCCTCCTTATGTTTTCAATGTGTTTCATGTCCATTTGATTCATCAATAATATATTCTTGAACATTAGGTTCTCCATGAGGGTTTTGAAGGGTTTGGAGTGGCCTACCATCTTAACAATGGTTCATAAAGTATAGGCCTTGGATTGAAAACTTAAGTGCATTAATATTTATTAAATATAACCCCTCAAATATCCTTAATATATATTAATCCCATGAATCTTGTATGGTTATATTTGAGCAAAGGTTGGTAGTCCTCAAGTTTCTCCATGGTAGTTTGAGCATGCTCATAGTCTTAAGGATTGTTCATAAACATACCCCATAAATATATCTCTCTAGCATGGATGGAAATTTTATATGGGTCATAAAACTACCCTTAGAAAATTAGGACACCTGCACTTCCTCCTATAATATGTGATCATTCAAACTTGTATCTCAAGTTAGTAAACTGTGATACGAGAGCTCGAAGAAGGTTTTAAGGCCAAATTGTCATTATCTTGTCTTCCCCTACCTATGAAACCTATATAAAGATATATAACATCATATTAAAACCTCATATAATCTTAAATATACCTAAGGAACTCATTTTACCATAATAGTGGAGTTGGAGGTTTGAGGGCTTATGTAGGTTTTTAGACCTTATAGGCCTAAACTGATCTTTAAAGCATAATACCATGTGTGGGTACTTGTGGTGACCTCAAAGCCTTCTTATAATCTTTTTAAAATAAAATAAAACCTTTTAAATAGTCTCATGGTGGTGTATACCTCTACCTTTGTCATTTTTCTCCTTCACGCATGTTATGGCCATCACTAGCCTATATTATGTTCTTAAGCCAGTTGATGCCAATGCCCTGAGTAGCCTTGTTTCCTTTTTTGCTCACTACCAAGGGTGTTTAAAAAATAATGGATTTTAAACACACACACACACACACACACACGCACACACACACACACACACACACACACACACACACACACACACACACACACACACACATATCTCTCTGTGTGTGTGTGTGTGTGTGTGTGTTTGTGTGCATTTTACACACACACACACACACACACACACACACACACATATATCTGTGTGTGTGTGTGTGTGTGTGGGCACGTGAACACAAACACACACACATATATCATTACCTTATTGTATTTTTGTCTCCCTCATAATTTATAATTAAATACATTTTATAACCATATACACAGGTTGTGTGTGACGCTCTAGACTCAACATACCTAAACAAGCCCTTTAACCTGATACACTTTCTCACTAACTAAGAGGATCACATTTGGATTATTATATATACTTATAATTTGATTTATATGCATTTTTATTCTCTATGACTTATTTTTCCTTAAACTAAGTAAACCTTTCTCTCTTGATTGAAGACCAACTATGTTACTATGCAGTCCTATAGGTGTTTACAAACTATATCTACAGTGTCATAATGAGTTTGTATTTACCATATCTTCTTGAAATTTATCTTTAGGTATTTATATCCTCAAGTTATTTCTAAGACATTGTCTATTCATGTAAGCTCAAAGCTTACAATTATGCATGATATATTCTCCTCAAGCTTGATGACAACCTAAGCTACTTGTAGGTGATCATTTAGGGTCCTTACTACATCCTTAGAGTGTAAATATCTTCATCATAGTACCTTAGCATGTTTTTTATTGATATCTAATAATAAGGGTTTACTTTATTAGGTTGATGAAACCTTGATGTCTCCATTTGCTTCACAAGATATGAATCCTTTTGAGAGGTATGTACACACACTAGTGTGACACCTTAGACTTAAGATGGACCTGTAGGTGATTATTTGGGATAAATATTGATATTTTAGCTTGAACCTATCCTTTTCAAATATGTTACTAACATATTAATAGTATCTAAGCTTGATTGGAATCCATTTTGTATGGTTTCATTAACCTTTTCATGGCATCATACAAGCTTTTGGTTTTAATTTCATATAGAGGCTTATGTGTTGAGGGTCTAGACATGTAGGTTTATTATACAATCCTTATGAAGTTCTAAATTTGGAAACCAAGGCTCACTATATGGTGAATATGGCTTGATATAGCCAATATGAAGTAAATGTCTTTTTGGATACTTATGTGGACTATTACTTTCCATTCAAGACCACCTATTGAGACCTAAACATTCCCCATATGGGTATTAAAAAATGTAAATGAACTTTACCAAGTGAATAAAGCATCTTGAGGGAGAAAATGAAACCTCAAAGTTTTGAAAAACCTTAAACAATGCTAAGAAACCTTAGACCATGCTAAATAGCCCATGGATTCTTTTAGGCTGGTTTACGTGTGCTTGTCTTGAGGGCCATATGTAAGCTTATATATTTTGAAATAGGATATCATCCACATTCCTAAATCACCCCTAAAACATAAATAAGACATCATTCATATACTTTTAGCCTGGAGATGGGTTTCTAGGAGAACAACTATGTCATGCTTGGAACTTTTCTCCTTCCTTCACATTTTAAGGGTTGAGGAACTTGAAGTAGATCCATTATGACCAAATGGTGACTAGGTGAAGCATGTGAGGAATATGGGTGAATCATGTAAAATTTTAATTGGTCATCCTTATCCTCTATTCCTTCATGAAAAATATAAATTCTTGACTATAAACTTGTAACCTACCGAACATGGGAGATTGGGTGTTGATTTAACCTTGAAAGTGCCATGAGAACATGCTTAGAGGAGTTTTAGACACATAACATACCTATGAATATTTTTACCCATGATAAATATATCATAATGAGCTTAAAATTTTCATAAATTTGCCTATAATTGAGCTTATGGGGTTTGAAAAAGGCTCAAGACCATTTGGGGGTCTTAGTGATTATTCATAAACCCAGGGATTTGATCTATAAATTAATGCCGTTAATTTCAAGCTCCCTAGGGATTATACCTTTGGATAAGATATTGGGCTATGACTCCCCTTAAATGAATCATGTTATCTAACTCAAAATTATCCTTGTGAGCTTTCCAAGAGCTTGATAGAGATCATGCTTCCATTTATGCCTTTCTCTTGACTATTTGAGCATGGATTATTTTCTTTGATGCCTACAAGGGATCCTCCATAAGATGTCTGACCTCTTCTAACTATGACCTAACCATACAAGTCTGTATAAGTCTTTGAAACACATAAAAACATCATTTCTTTGTATTTTTTAAGGTTTGAGATCTTAAAAACCCATTGGAGGCCAAAAAGAGGGAAATGAGGAGTCAAATATACCTTCAAATCAAAGGGTATGAATGGATGGAAGCTAAAAGGTCATTTTTTCAAGTGTGTGGGAACATTTTGGAGAATGAGGGGTGTTTGACTTCTAAAATTACCCTCTTTTACATATTAAATTTCACTAAAATGATTTTATTATGGCAATGAGACCCTTTTGGAGACATTTTACCATTTATAATGACTTGATGTTGTCATAAGGGCTGTAATAATGTTATTCACATGGTTTGAACACCCCTTGAAGGAAATTTATGTATGATCTCAAATGAAATATCAATTCAAGAAAATACCTTAACATTTTCTTAAAAACATTAAAATATGTTAAGGTTTCAAACAAGGTTACCCTTCCTCAAATTATTTCTAATCTCCTTGAATTCTATAATTTTATACATGTTCTTTGCATGGTTAAATAGACAGATGATTAGCCATGGGCTACAACATCATAGGTCATCCTTTCACAAGTGATTTTAGATCATAATAACCACATCAAGACTTTGTATAGACTCTTATACATAATCAACATAATATGGGGCTTTGATACAAGTTCAAAAAATATGATATGGGGACCACCATGCCATTTCTGACATAAGCTTCCTACTTAAACATGTTGCCTCTAATCCTCTATGGATAATTGGCCCTCTTCTACGTTATCAAAACACCTCAAGGACTTAGGAAGATAACTAAGGATAAGTTCAAGTGTTTTGAATAATAATTGGTCCTTTCTAAGTCCATGAGTATAAAGTTATCAACATAAATAGTGACTCCTAGGGGTTGACCTACATACTGGTCAGAAGAACTAGCTATCTCATACATGACAATCATGACTCAACTCAGAGACCTCTCTAAGTGGACTATAAACAAACTTAGTATCTTAAAATCTCTTGAGGAATGAAACAAACTTACCACCCACTCAAAAAATAAATTAAGGAAACTAACACCTAAACACCTAAGAAAGGAAAAAGATAATAAAACAACTAACTAACAAATCACTTATGTAACAATATTTGGAGGAAATGAATACCTAAATACTATTTACAAAGACAGTATATAGGATCCTCAATAATAAAACTTAATAAACACCCCATAGATAGGGATAGGTATTTCCTCACCGTTCAATCTTAAAAAATGGAATGCATTGTGCTCCTTACA
This sequence comes from Torreya grandis, assembly GCA_037957365.1. Lineage (NCBI taxonomy): Eukaryota > Viridiplantae > Streptophyta > Pinopsida > Cupressales > Taxaceae > Torreya > Torreya grandis. The sequence goes on from JARHVA010000185.1 coordinate 5,600,880, forward strand.
ATTGGTGATGACATAATGTCCACTCTATAGGCTTTCAAACTTCTAGTGGTTACCTAGTTTAGCTTGGTCTTCATCCCACTTGAGCACAATATCACCCACTTGAAAAGTCCTTGAGACATATCTCTTATCAAATTACCTCTTCACTTTATCTTGATGGGACTGTACAACATACATGTCATTATCTCTTATCTTTTCTATCTCTCTTAACTCATGCATCTTTACTTCGATGGCATCATTCTCCATTATCTCAAGTTGGTGTGTGAGTTCCAAAGCTTAGAAATCAAGTGATATGGTTATCCTTTATTCTTTTCCAAAGATAAAAAGGTATGGACAATGACTAGTATCTCTCTTGGGGGCGATCTTATCTACCCATAAGGTTATCCTCAACTTTGTATGCCACTCCCTTTAGTTATATTTCATAGTTCTTTTTATGATCCTGATTAAGTTCTTATTTGTGGACTTTGAAAGTCCATTGACTTGAGGATAGTAGTTAGAGGAAGTACTAAGATAAATACCATAATTTAGTTCACATTCACTTACCCTTTCAATATTTAAATATAGTTAATTATCTGATATGATTATGGAGGGGACCCAAAATCTAGTCACTGAGCTGTCATAGAACTCCAAGATTGAGGTTTCATTTGTCTCATTAAGGCATACTTCTTCTACCCACCTAGTGAAGTAGTATGTAGCAGTCAAGACCCATTTATGTCCTGCACTAAATGGAGGGTGTATCATTTCTAAAAAATCTAAACCGCACTACATGAAAGGTTACTCCACTTGGATGGGCTTAAGGGGAAAGGAAATTAGCTTCTATTTCCAAGTGAACATGACACACTTATGACACATTCTAGCCTAAGTATGGAAATATTTGAATAGGATTGTCCAAACATAGCTTGATCTCATTATCCTTGTTATTTTATGCTTAGCTAAAAAGTGGCCTCCTACAGGTCAATCATGAAACTAATCCAATAGCTTATCAACTTGGTTAGTCTCCACACACCTTAAGATCATGCCATCAAGACATAAGGAATTGATTGTAGTATATAATATTTCCTTTTTTTTCTATCTAATACTATAATATATTCTCCTATTTAAAGTAATATTATCATATCTTGAATCTAATTGGAAGAAGGTGTAAGTGTAGTTGCTTGATGATAACTATGCATTATTAAACCACCTCTTTTTTTCTCCTTAACATATGCTTCCAAGTGATCCAATAGTACTATACCCATAAATAACTTGGTAACCTTCACTTATATTCCATAATCCATGCATATAGTCACATAACCTACCCTTTTCTCACTCAAATCTTGGTTAAGAAGGAAGTCTTTGATGCTAGGGTGGGCCACCATGACATAGATTTTATTGTTGGACACAATGTGTCTAAACTTTTTAAGGCTTATCATGACTTCAATAGCATGTTTTTATACATAGGTATACCTATATTATTATCCTTCCAATTATTGGTTAAATAAATCTATGGGTTGTTCAATGCCCTCACTATTTTTTGCATTAGCATGGCAAATATGGTGTCATTGGTTAAAAAGCCATACAAAATTAAGTCTTTGGAGAAATCAGGGTTAAAGAAAGTGGGTTCTTGAGAAAATAGCCTTTTTTAAGGCTTCAAAACTCTTCTTTCCTTCCCTAGTCCATGTGAATTCCTAATGTTTATTAAACATAAAATTTAGGGGTTTAACCAACTCAACAAATCTGGGAATGAACCTTCTAATGAAATTGATCCTACCTAGAAAACTCTATAGTCTTTTTTTGTGTTTGGGAAGTGATAAAGATAAGATTGAATTCACCATCTTAGGTATATAGATAGGCCTTAATTATACATAATGTGGCTTAAAATTCTACCTTCATGGACTAAAAAAATTCACTTTTGGGGCTTTAAAGAGACCCCATACTGCCTGCACCTATCAAATTCCAGCCTTACATGTGTCAAGTGATATTTGGAATACTTTGAGAAGAATTTGATGTCATAAAAATATATGAGTACCATTTCATTGATTATTACTTTGAAGGCTACATCCATTTTACTTTGGAAGGTGGCCCCTACAATGGATAGCCCAAAGGGCATCTTATTTTAAGCATAAGTGCCCCACTTAGTTGTGAAGGTAGTTTGTGTTGGTCATCTTCCTTCACCAACACCTTGTTATATCCTGAGTATTTATCAAGCATGGAGAATAGTTTTGATCCTAAAGCCTTTTGAATAATCTGATCCATGGATGGCAAGGGGTAGTGGTCTCTTATTGCCACCTTATTAAGATCTCTAAAGTCTACACATAAACTTATCTCCCCATTTTTTCTCCTTATGGGAAAATGGTTAGACACCCATGAAGATTGTTTTATGGGGAATATAATGTTAGATTCAATAAATTTAATTATCTCTTTATTCATGAGGAGTTTAATCTTAGAGCTAATTAGTTTTTGCTTCTGCCTCATAGGTTTGGCACTTGCTTCCAATTCTATAGTATGTTGAGTTAAACTAGGGTCAAAACCCTTCAAGTAACTATACTCCAAAGAAAATAATTCTAAAAATTATTTACACTTCTCTATGAAGGAAATCTTATTTTATCTAGTGTTCACCTTGCCTAGTTTGAGTAGCATATCTTTTAAAATGGTGACCTTATCATAGTTATCTTCCTTGGTTGACATGATAACCTTATCTCTTTTTAACTTATCATCTTCATTAAATATGTTTTCAAGACTAAATAATCCCTTATAAAGTTTGATTTTATTTAATTGAACAATCTAGTGACCATACTATTCTTAACTAACTTGATTTTTTAATAATCCTTTAAGCTCTTCACTTCACTTGGGATGTTATATTGTGCCCCTATTACTGTTAGCCTATCTACATGTTGATTTTACTCTCTTGGGATTGAGTGGATGTAAAAGGCCTCAAAGTATTATAGGAGGTCCCAAACCTTATGATTATATGCCTTTAGTAGTGTATTTTTGACTAAGTTTTTCCCTCTCACCTGATGTACGACCAATTCACTATCTCCCATAACTTGAAATAACTTGATACCTCTTTTCCTTTCTCATTGCATCCCATGAATGAAAACCTAATATTATATTGTGTTATATGTGTGATTAAATTGGAATCTTATGGAAAAAAATGCAATTGATTAGATGGATAAATAATCATGATACCTTCTCCACTTCCATTCTTTCACCTAGAGACATCAAAAAATTTTATCCATACTCCATCATTATCTTTGCATGGATTGGTAAGGGATGGTATGAATACATCTTCCTCATGCATAAAATATATCCCCAAGACTAATTATAAGGTGATATTATATGTATCATAACCATGGTTAACTTTCCCTTACTCATCAAGTAGTAAGTCTAATATGGCCTCAAGTGGCTCGATTGGCTCTTGATCATTAGGGTGATCATCTCCATCAATAATAATGTAGTTGAAATTGGATAGATTATGCATTTAGGGATATAAATGAAACCTATAAATAGGCTTAAAAATAATGGTGACTTTGGTCCCATACTAGTTCTAAAAATCATATAAGACCAATCATAAGATAGGTAGCCTCCTATCTTAATAGTGAAATACCTAGATAAACATAAGTCAAAATAGGGGGTAGATCAACCACTACAAAAAATTACAATATGGTGTAATTTGGTATAGTATCTAGTATAATTTTTAGGTCTTTAATGAAACCAACTGTCTTATTAAAATACCCATCTAGTTGCAAGACTCCATTAGAATTAGGATCATATTTTAGCCCCAACTTGTTTTCTATTGACTTTGGCATGATAGATGTACTTGAACCAATATATATCATATATTTATGCACTAATATATTCCATATTATTAAATAAAGATAGAAGGGATGGGGTTTATTTACCTTGGCTAATTGGGGTTCATTATGATGACTAGTGTTAGTTAGGACTGAACTTTCTTTTTTTGCTCTCTTGTCTGAGATGTGGAGTTTGGATAACTCTTATTATAGGAAATATTTATTTCCTATAATAAGAAATGTCTCAAAAAATGGTATGGTCACATGATATTTCTTAATTTTGTCTAAAATATAGATATGAGGGCTCGTAACCTTTGATTATAACTTAGGAGAAACAACATTTCTTGAAGCTTGAGTGAACTGAGGTATGAATGGACCCTTATCATTCTAACCCTTTTAGAGTGGTGGAGATTTAGGGCATACATAATTATTATTAGTGTTTTTAGATGGTTGATAATATCAAGTATTTTCTCTCCCAACCTCTGAGTTACGACTCACTACCCTTCTTTTATCCCTTATATTGATTGTAATAGGATTGTCCACCTTAATTGCACCTCTAAGATGATTGATTATACATTATCCAAAAGAGTTTTTTCCTTATTTAAATTTGAAAAAGGTGGAATGTTATTATGATTTTACTCCAATCATTCATTTTTGTTTTGACATTTCATATTATGTCATGAAAGGGATCTCTCCATGTTGCTCAAAAGGAACTTTTTTGTGTCATGTAGGAGGAGCCTAATTGTTTTTCATGGGAAGAGATTGATTATTCTACATAAGAGATACTTGATTAGAAAATTCATTTGGATTGACACCTTGTTCAAGAGATTTTACCCATTATGCATATCATTGGCCTTATTAAGCATTTTTATTTTGAGTAGGAACTAATGCTCTAAAAGTGCTAGTAGAATTAGGATTGAAGCTACTATATGGCCTTGCATGAACGATCTGCCCCTAACCTTAAGGATTTTATTTGTATGAAGTTATATTAAACTAATAAGGTGGATATAAATATTGATAAATATCTTGGTAGGGTTTATGAGGTGGTATTTTCTACCTTTATAAGGCCACTATCTTATTGTTTTGTGTCTTGAGAAAACCTTCAAGTTTAACCAACCTATTTGCTTGACTAGTATCTGCCTACTCATTATTGGTTGGTGTAGGTATGGGGGAAGTGGTAGGAAAAATAGGTTGTATCTATTGAAATAATGACATGAGGGTCCTTGATGTAATATTTAATTCTTGAATGATATACTTTTTTACCCTTATTTCGACTTCATACGCATCAGGTAATGTGTTCCCACCTATGGATTATATCATGACTACCACATCAAAATTGAGAGCTCTAAAATAATATGAGAAGGCATAATTTGGGGTGGGTTTAACTAATATTTGGATCCTATACCAAGTTTTATCAAACCTATAGTTAAAATCCACCATAAACTATTCAAGAATCCTTTTGATTATGGTCAGTTACTCTACTAGGGATAAGTGGTCATTCCTATCCTCAAAGTGATTGAATAGGTGATTCCAAAACTCATCCAAAGTGTTTATGGATGTAGATACTATAATTATATACCATTTAAGTGCATTGCCTCTTAATGAGGTAGCTCGAAACCTCATTACTACATTTGTTTGAGTCACATTGTGCACTAAATAAAGGTTGTCTATATCTTAAATGTGTTCAACATAAGTTGTAGAGTTTTTTATTGTAAATTATGTAAGAGTTTTGAATGAAAAAATAGGGATATCATAAATTAATTTAGGTTCATAGGGATGCCACCATTTAAGGGTACAAAGGCTTAGTTTCTAGGCCTAATAATTAGAAATGTAGAAGTTGTAGCAATACTTTGTTGAATAAGACTAAGAGAAGTAGGGGGTGTAGGATATAGATTAGACCTAGGGTAACTCTTATTACTATTAAAATACAAAGATAAATAAACAAATTTAACTTTATTACCCTTTTATGAAGACTTTGTGATGAATTTTGGTATGAAATCTGGATGTTAATTTGCCATCAGAGAATTGAAGCTTCTTGAGATCACCAAATACTGAGAGTAAGTTATCCAACATCCTTTAATTTTGGTCCCATTGGGCATGCCATAAATTTTTATTAGCTTTCATTACACTCTTGAGTCAAGGGAGTTTCATACCTGGCTCATCTAGCTGATATAATGGAATCACCTCCAGGTGTAGGTAGCCTAATGGGTTAGGTTAATCTCTAGTTTTGGGGTTGGTTCCCTTGATGCATCATCTAAAATCAATACCTAAAACTAATTATTCTACTAATGAAAAATGTTATAATAAATCATTAAGTCAAAAATAATATATGGGAGGCGATGCACCAATATGTTGTGTGTACTCTACTCCATCCTTCAACAACACTTATGGACCAAAACAAAGACCAGTTTCTAAAAACATTCTCTAAAAGAGTCCCACACATTACTGCTTCACATGGAGGTTATGTTGAATGAATATGACATAAGGATGATGAATGAGATGTCTAGTGCAAGACACTATCAATTAATTTTCACTATAAACACAATAATTAGCACCCATACACACCATGTAACCTATATAAGAATAGTCTACTAGCATCTAGGTGGGGAGCAAGGACTTGCAAAGGGAAGAAATGATTTAACCACTTATGCAAATCAAAAAATCATGAAACACACTAGATAACCAACATGGTGAAGGTTGAATCAGTCCTTATATTAGCTCAAGGCTATGAGATATAAATGGGTAGAATTTACTCATACCCAATAGAGGGATACATATAGCGACCTTCTAATCCTAATTTATAGAACATGAGAAGGGGATAAAATGAGAATTTAGTGTAAAATTGGAGTGTAGAGGCCATGATGACCATAATTTATCCAATAAGTAGTTGTAAACATCAATGAGGGGTAGAAAAAGTCCCATAACTCCTCCCATGCATTGACTCTAGTGGCATAGTGACCTTCAGTGAGCCTTTTGGGTGTAGAGGTATAGTGGATGGCATATTTATAGTCATAATTGACCCCATTAAGACGCCATGATCCTTGAAATGGATCCATTACTCTTTGGCATGTAGCAAGAGGTCACAAACCTATTATGAGAAAACAATTACATGTTTGGCCTATTCAATGCATTTGTCCTCCTAGTGGGTGAGAGGCCTAAGACTTAGGAATCTTCAAGAATGTTTTAAAAAATTCAATGGCTTGGAAATGTTGACACAAGGGTTCTTATTATATATAAATGTTCTTCATCATTTGATCAAACTTGCAATACACTTCCCTTAATTAAAATGAAGGTTATCTCCTCAATTGAGTTCAATCTTGCTTATTAGGCTTGTTTGTACTACTTTATGTATTATGTAATGGTTGTTTAAAGACCATTACACCTTTTCACTAGCTTCATATGACTTCTTACTCACTTAGGACCTTTAACATGCTTGGTAACTATGAGAATAGACCCAAAATTAGACATTGTAAATCATTTCCTTGCATATTCTACCTCACACATGCCAAATTACTAGAGCATAGGGAATATATAGGAACTCTATGTGTCCTCTTAATGTTTTTAATGTGTTTCATGTCCATTGGATTCATTATGAAAAACATCTTGAACATCAGGTTATCCATGAGGGTTTTGGAGGGTTTGGAGCGTCCTACCATCTTAACGATGGTTCATAAAGTAACGGCCTTGATTTAAAAACTAAGGCCATAAATGTTGAGTACATAGACCCCATAAAATATACTTAAAATATATTATTCCTATATCTCTAAGAATCTAAATGGAGCCACTAATGTTTGGTAGGGGGTACACTAGGTACTTAAGCAAACAACTAGAAGGCTTAAGGCTTCTATAGGCTATAGGAGATCTATAGTGGCTATCTAGTTTGTTAGCCTACACCAAGCTATAGATGGACTTGTAAACTAGTTTAGGTCTAGCATGATAAAATTTACAAAGTATGTAGGTATCTCTAGCATATCTAACCTAGGTAAATCAAGTAGCTAAGACTAGAAAACTATTTGCATATGAATTAAGGAAATAACAAATCCGAATGAAGAGAGCTAACAAATAATGTGTAAAATTAGAATCAAAGGAACTTTAAGGAAAAATGAAATACATTTTAAGTAATGAATAAGTTTTCATGAAAGGGTTAAAGAGAATTCTTAATCTAAGTTTGAGTTAACTCTTTATTTTCAACACTATTTTTTCTTAATAATGCAATTTTTTGATTTAGCAAGAGAGTGAATTGTTTATGCAAATTTTATAGACTATTTTGAGAATTTATAATTATATTGTGTAATGATAAATGTTTTTAATACAATCATGACATATAATGGAAGACATTTCAATTAATAAATATATTCTTAACCACAAATAAATGCAACAATCTTTAAAAACTATCCTAGGTAATACCCTAAACAAGCTAAATCACTAAAACAATCAAACCCTAACATGTATAATATTACAAACAAATAAAAATTTTACTTTACACAAAAAAGTGTCCTTATATAAAACTCAAATGAAGTGTGAAGAATTTATACCAATAAATTATCCAAGTTAGGAAGCAAGAGAGGAAGAGGATCAGGCTATGTGTGAGTGGAGTCCAAACCAAGGGCCAAAAGTTGTGGAAGAGGTGAAGGAAAATTTTCCAACTAAGATAGATCCAATGCAAGGAGCACACAAATATGTGTAATAGAGTCTTTAGGGAGATAGGATCAACCCACAAGCTTCAAGAAAATTGTATAGATCAATGTGAATCACCAAGATAAGATAAAAAATAGTAAGGCATCCCCTATCACAATGAAATCTAAGTGTGCCAAGCAAGAACCAAGTAACATTCAAAAAGGCAGCCAAGCTTTGAGTGTGATGATAAAGTGGGAATATTAGAATAAAAATCTAAGAGAGAGATAAGAGAGATGCTTAAAATAAATGAAAAAGTGACATATATCTCAATATTAATCCACCAAAAGGCAAAAAACTAGCCATTTGGGCCCAAATAGGGACCTTTTTTGCATGTTTTCCCTAGGATGTGGCCTAGTCTATAGCTTTTATGAAGGAGACATGTGGCCTAGGCTATGGGTTTCCTTCCTAATCCATAGCTTGGGTCAAATGACCACTTTGAGTGGTTAACAGTCCTTTAGAAGGTCCTTGAGGGGTGCTTAGAGAGCCTTTCTGACAAAGAAAACTTTTGAGATGTGATAAGGATATATAAGGGATAATAATATGATACAAGAAAGGTCTAAGTGAGTGATAAAATCCTCGAAGTAGGATAACTAGGGTTGGTAGTCTACATGTGAGCCGATATGTAATCATAAGGAAGAGTAAGGTCATGAAAATTCTAATTACATATTCCATGAGGTATAACCAATCAATGTTCAAGTGAATAAGGAGTGTTGTGTAGTACCTAGAATCCATGAAAAAGAAAAAGAAATAAATAACTAAAAATAGAAAAGAGAACATTACCTACACTTACCAGATAAGGATGGTGGAATCCATAGGTGAGAGTGTAAATGTTGTGTAATCCAACTCCAGCTTCAGCTTTATCTCCTATAAAGAAGGGACACAAGTGATATCAATTCAAATCATACAATCCAAAATGACATTCACTAAGGTGTCATCCCTAGTGTTTTCCCCATGAGGGATATGGGTGAACTTGACATCTTCAAAGAAAGAGAGAAATCATGCACCACCTAAAAGAAGGGGAGAAACTCAGAGCCAAGGATGGCCTAAGCACTAGTGAGTTAAGACACAGATAAGAGTGAGTTAGAGAATAACTACACATAACATGCACTTAACTCATGGGAATCAATCAAGGCACCAATGATTACATGATCTCACTAGTAAGGAAGAAACTAGCTACAACAAGCTCATGTCCCCATGGATCATCGATAGCCCAAGCTTTAGCAACAAGTCTTGGGTTTCCCGAACTTTTTCCATCTATGTAAATCACCATTGAAAGGTGCCCCATGATGGGGGTTGAGGATGCAAGACTAGTAACTATGGAAAGGAAATATCAAAGCAAGGTAAGATAAGCCAATTGTATGAGGAAAATAACTAATGAGACCAAGTCACAACCATCTTGATTGACCAACACCAACCATAGTAAGAGTTAACAAGGGAAAGTGGGGGGAAGTTTGGAGAAGATGAAGACTAGTCGACAAGTCCAAAGCAATTAATGAACCACTATAACCAACTAATAACCCTACTTGTAACCATGATGAAAAAGAGAAAGAGGGAGTTAGATTGGATCAACTATAAAAAAGTAGAGAAATGACTAACTTAAAGAAACATGGCAAGTAACTTCTATCTTTGGGTGCCCATGAAATGGGGCATGGCCTAAGATGTCAATATGGACCTAGAAGGGGTTCTAGGGATCAAAATAGGGCCATAACTAGCCCAATAAGTCCTTGGTCTAAAAAATAGAAGTTGTCAATGTGATCAAAACATGCCAAAACCACTAATATAGAGGTTTCATAGTCTAAAATACAAAAAAGGTAAAATACCCAAAACAAACCCATAAAAGCAAGAAAAAGGGCCAAAAAGAGGAAAAAAGAGAGAAAATTAAATAATTTTCACTCCTTTTTTCACTCTAAGAGAGTCAAAGGAGAGCTTACAAGCCACTGAATCCCAAGTGGAGAAAACAAGGACATGGGAGCATGCCACAGATGCATAATATGGTCTAAGTACGTCCTTTGGTCAATGTTTTTACAAATTTTGTTCATTTTTGGGGTTTGGGAGATGCTATATTGATTTTGAATGATTTATAATGATTTAGTGGATGATTCAAATGAAATAAGTAGTCAAATGTTAGGTAAGCTGAGAGGGATAAACTGAAACAAATGGCAAGTTAAACCATTATCCTGAAAGGGAGAAATGGGGAGCCCTAAGACTCCCCAAGGGGCCATGACCTAGATGAGTAAATCTGTGACTTAGGACACTACCAAAACATGGGGGCCATGGATTGGCCCATTCCTAGGCCATATATTTTCCCAAAAATCCATATCTTAGGGTAGAGAGGAACCAAGATAGGCCCCAAGGAGTCTAAAAGAGCTTGAAAAGGCCCAAAAAGGGTAAAAACATAAAAGAGAGAGGGGGAAACAAGTAAAATAGATTAAATAGTTATTTTAATTGATTTTTTTCATTTCATATCTAGTAAACTAATCCATTTTCCTATTCTTTGATTATGTAAACATGTAAGGATTTAACATACCAGAGGAGGGAGAGCTTTCACAAGTCATGGAACAACTAACATAGAGAGATATACCATATGAGGTGACCAATCATGGGAGAGTCCCATCATGGTTGATTGAGGAGGTAGATGCTCTACCTATGGAGGACAAATATCACCTATGGAGTATAGGACTTTGAATATTGGTACATGTGCCTTCATTGTGTTATTCCAAGGATTTAGTGTTTTCATTGGTGACCACATGGGTACTTGAGAGACATGTATTCTAGCTAGGGCTTGAGCTAGAGGTAATGTTAAGCATTGAAGACATATACCATATTTATGGAAAAGACTATGGGGAGAGAGATAGAGATACCATAGGTGAAAAATATAGCCACAACTAATTTTTACATAGTGGGACCCCATAGATAGTAAAATAGACATGGATTATAGATCACATAGCTATTGCTAAGGGTAACACCACTCTAGATACTCATAACAGACACTATGGTTAGGAGGCTCTACATTGATGAGAGTATAGGTAGACTATCACTATCCTAGATAGGATTTATCCAATGAACAAAGGGAAGACAAAGATATGCATGGGGCCAATATATCTTAGGTGGACTATACCAGTATATAGATCACATCTAGTGCATAGGGGTAGGAAGATTGACATAGACTAGCCAAATAATGTCTTACAATTATGGGAGGCTCATAATAACATGATCAAGAACACCATGGGATAATGATGCATACCCTAATATAGAGGAGGGCACTGCATGGGCCACATAGTTTGTAGATAGGGTTGGGCCTATATAGACCATCATAGACTAGATGTAGTGGTTAGCTACATTCATGATCCATACAGATCTATGGTATGGTTAGAGGATGTTGGGATGGAGATCCATGTAGGATAGGAGGATTTTTGAGGTCCATAAGGGCCATACTAACACCCAAGGAGATAGGCTCTATTGGTACAGGAGAGATGGGCATAGCCCAAGCTAGTTGGGGCTAATCATGGAGGGCAACTAAGTAGAGTGAGGGGGAAATGATGGAGAGAGGTAGAATTGGTTATGACCACCACCACCAAGAGGATCATGACCTACCAAAGGGATGTAAAGGCTATTGGCATGAACATGTAAGACAAGTGTATTTTCTAGATAACACTTTATCTTTATACTCATCTTTTAGTAAGAATTGATAGGTTATTAACATATGTGCTCTATGTCCATGTGTGTGTAAGAGACTAGTCTATTTGGATTAGACCCTAAGTAGACCTACTAATGAGGGAGATATTCCATGATGTGGTGGTGACACCACTCATGGAGTAGGTTATATATCTATGAGCAAGGGTAGAGCCACATACTCACTTTTGATGGGTGGGTACATGAGCCTCACTTGAGCTAGTGAGGGAATAACACCAAATACCATAGATAGAGGTAGAGTCCACATAATATGAGGTAGTCATAGCATGACATAAGATATATATAATACAACATGAGATAGATGCAACATGAGCTGAGGCATGACTATTTAAAGTAGAGGTTGATATCAATAAACTATGGGCTAAGCTAGCCCAAGAGCAGACCAAAGGAGCTAAGGTACTTGGGGAGAGGGTATACTAGCTGGCTACCCTAGAGGATACCATGGTTCAACTAGTTGAGAGGTGGAGCTTGAGATCTCCACCTAGAGTAGGGCTATCATATATAGAGCCCAGTCATAGGCTGACTAGGATAGTATCATATATGTAGCCACACATGTGGTAATTTTGGAGAATACGATACCAGGCTCAGAGGAAGCCATGCGATGTACCTTGAAAAAACATGTATTTTTTGTGATATATATATATATATAACTATATCTTATTATTAGCATATGTGTGTAAATTATTTTATGTTTAATATGTATGCTTCATCTAATATAGACTATTAGATATATGCGATTAGATAGTAGGAATTGTTAATAAAGAACCCACATGCACACATATATACAAGTAGCATAGAGGTTAGTGGTGTAAGAGGAGAGGAAAGGTTCACATTACCACCATAGCTAACTTTCCTAGAGGGCCGTGTAGGGCCTAGACATTAAATGTCTTCAGGCAAAACCCATTGATCAGGTGTCACAGAGGATTGCCTTCAAGGGTTGAGAGATGATAAGCCCTATTCTCTATAGAGGTAGTGATAAAAAAGGCACCGAACCACTTGTGTGTAAGTTTTGCCTTATTATATTACTCCTTATCAAAAGTAATGACCATATCACCTACCTTGAATGAACACAAGTGAACCAATTTCTCAAATTGGTGGTGTTGACAAAATTGGTAAACATAATTATGCTTAAGGGAATCAATACATCACTCATCTAGCTACTCAAGCTTAGCAAGGTGAGCATTGAATTCTTCCTCATCAAATAAATACCTAAACATATTAACTTGTAATGAAGGGATTAATACCTCCAAGGGAAGAACAACCTTAAACCCATACATGAGTGAGTGTGGGGTGGCCCCTGTGGCTATCCAAAATCTAGTCTAATAGGCCCCAAGGGTAGGATAAAACATGATATGTCAGCCACACTTAGACTAGGTGATGGTATGGAGAAGCATTTTATACAAAGTCTTGTTTGAATATTCATCTTTCCTATTTCCCTAGGGGTAATGGTTAGAGGATAAGTAGAGCTTGAGCCAAAAGTGTTTAGCAAGCTCACACATCTCAAGGCTTTGAAATCTTAGGCTATTATCAACCATAATCATAGTGGGGACCTTGAATCTACAAATAAGCTAGTTTAGGACAAAATTGGTGATGGTATTCTCACACATGCTACTAAGAGGCATGGCCTCAACCCACCTCATGAAATATTTAGTGGCAGTGATGAACCAGTGATGGCCATTAGAAGAGGCAGGTTTGAACTCAATGACAAAGTTGAGAGCCCAAAATGAGAAAGGCCAAGGGATGAAAAATAATACAAGAGGTCTAGGTATAGGGGTATTTATGGCATTTCTAGTGACTTGGCACATCTTTTACTTCTTGGTGTATTGGATGCCATCCTTAACTGAAGTGGACCAATAGTAACACATCCTGATAATACACTAAGTAGTGGCTTGCCCTCTAGAGTTGTCTTGATAAATGATCCCTTTAGACTCCTCCAACATGAGAGGAGTATCTTTGAGGGTAAAGAACTTCATCAACACACCATATATATCCTTCTTAAAAAATATACCATTGATGATGACATAGTGAGTGGCAAGCTTGTAGATCTGATAGTGTTCTTGTGAAGGAGCATATATGGGATGAGAATGACTCTCAAGGTAATGGACAATGTCTTGATACCAATCACACTTATAGACCTCAATTTGATTAACTAAGTAGACCATCTCATTAGGAAAGGCATTATCAACCAATTCTATACTATGTTTGGGTAGTGGGCATTCAACAAGTTGTTCAACTATAGCCACACCCTTGGTGGATTTTAGGTTAACAATATAGAGGTCAAACTCTTGAAGAAACATTATCCACCTCATAGTCCTACTAGTAAGGTGTGTCTTGATGAGAAAATAGTGGAGTGGATTATATTAGATAATCACATTGGTGGTTTGGCCTAGCATGTAATGTCTCAAACTATTTGTAATAAATACGATGGAGAGGAACTAATTCTCAACAAAAACTAGTTGAGCTCAGGGCCAACTAGCATTCAAGAGATGTAGTAAATAACTCTCTCTCTCTCTCTCTCTCTATCAATATCATCCTTTTGAAACAACATTCCCTTGATGGAAAGATCAGTGATAGAGATGTACAAGATGAATTTTCACCCCTCAATGGGTTCTATTAAGATGGGAGGATTATGAAGCATGTGCTTCAATTCCTCAAAAGCTACTTAGACTTGAGTAAACCATAAGAACAACATGTTATTAAATAAAATACATGTGAGGGGTATGGATTTATGAGAATATTCCTTAAGGATATGTCTAAGGAAGTTGATTCTTCCAAGGAAGAACTAAAACTAAATGATATTTCATGGGGGAGGCATCTCAAGGATTGCCTTGATCTTCTTGGGATCTATTTCATTTCCCCTTTATTAAATGAGGAAGCCAAAAAGCTTTCTAGTAGAAATGCCATAAATGCACTTTTTAGGGTTGAGGTTGATGTGATACTCCCTGAGATGTTCAAAGATGATCCTAAGGTCTCACACATGCTCATCCTACTTATGGGATTTAATAAGGAGGTCATCGACATAACACTCCACAATCTTGTGGATGAGGTCTTACAAAATGTGGGTCATGGAATGCTAATACATAGACCCAGCATTCTTTAGATTAAAAAGCATGACATCATAATAGAAGTTACCCCATGGGGTAATGAATTTCATCTTGTGATGGTCTTCAAGTGCAATCTATATTTGGTTATATCGAGAGAACCCATCTATGAGCAACATGATCTCAAAACTAGATGTGGATTCTACAATATGGTTGATCAAAGGAGAGGGAAAATTATCCTTTTGATAAGCCATATTGAGATCCTAAAAGTTGATGTGGATCTGAATAGATCTATTCCCTTTGAGAATAGGGATGATGTTGGAAACCCTTTAGGGGTAGTCAATGGCTTAGATGAAACCAACTCAAATGAGATTTTCAATCTTAGCCTTGACTAACTGGAAGACTTTAACCACCATTGGTCATTGCTTTTGGTGAATGGGTGATTTCCCATCATCCATAATGAGGTTATGGACAATGACTTCAGGATCCATACCCTTCATATCAATTTATTTCCAAGTGAATACATCTAAAAATTCACATAAGAAGGTGACCAAGACATCCCATTCCTATGGAGCAAGGATAACATTGATCTTGATGATCTTT
This sequence comes from Torreya grandis, assembly GCA_037957365.1. Classification (NCBI taxonomy): domain Eukaryota; kingdom Viridiplantae; phylum Streptophyta; class Pinopsida; order Cupressales; family Taxaceae; genus Torreya; species Torreya grandis. Next base: position 5,616,664 of record JARHVA010000185.1, read on the forward strand.
GGCCTTATTGAAGTGCCAAGGTTGACATTTACAAATCCTTCAACATACATAACACTACCTTCCTCAAAACATGCAAGCATGGGAGGGAGTGATTGGTCTAACACCTCAAGTTCAATTACCATGACATTCATTATGGGGATGCTAGGGGTTGGGCCATTTGTGAGAGAGATCTCCAAACCTAAATAATTAAGGGGATAATGGTACCTATGAAAAACCCACATGATCTTGATGTATGCCTTTCTCTCTTTGAATAGGTTACATACTATAACATTAATCAAATAGCACTCAAGATCAAACTCATCTACGCTAGTGGTCTTAGTGGGAGATACATTTAGAGAGCCTATACTCTGATGGGAAAAGTATGATGCAAGGAGAAGCTCAACATTTGGGGAGCCATTTTGAAAGAGGTCTCTAAAGAGAGAAGAGCTAATTGGGTGTTATAGAGTGGATAGGGAGTCATCTAAGACATGTTGTACTTTAAAGGAATGAACATTAATTGATACTCAATAGGATCACAATGTTCATCCCTAAAAAAATGAGACTCAAAAGCAAGGGGTGTGTGGGAGTCAACAAAACCCCATGAAGAGATAGCCAAAGCCTTGCCTAAGGGCTTTATCTTCACTTAAACTAATGCATAGGGATTTAGGTAAGACTCCATCATATGAACCTCACCTTCATGCATGAACTAAACCATATGGAATGTGGTTGATGTGATGGCCTACATGGTAGTAGTCCAAGGACAACCAAGAATCATATTGTATGAAAGATCCAAGTCTAACACACAAAACTCAATCATGATGGTCTTGGGGCCAGATTTGACCCAAAGCTTCTTATTCCTTGCTATAACAACTATGTCATTATTGAGACCAACACAGTTGTGGAAAGAATCAAAGATCTTCTTTTGACTAATCCCAAGATCATTCAACACATGTAGGGCCATGATATTCAATGCATCTCCTTGGTCAATGATGCATCTCTTAACATGGTAGTCATCAATGGATATCTCAATCTATAGAGGTAACTAAGCCCTCTTTGCCATAACTGAAGAATTTAGAAAATATGTAGGGTCAAAAAATAGGATAAGAGGATAAGGGTGCTTAGAAGAGTCATAATTGAATAACACTTCAACATCATCCCATAATAGGCCCTTGTGAGAGAGACCAAGTTTGTCAAATATTAGGCTCATTTCTTCAAGGCAAAGGTAAATAAGTTCCTAAATGGAGATCTCAATTGAGATGCCCTACAACTCCTCTACGATGGAGTAAGGATGTTTTCTATCTTAGGGAGGGATGTTATGTCAAAAGTTAAATCTAACTTTAGGATTCCATGCCCCCATGGGCTAGACAGGAGACCCAACACCACTAGTCTCTCCAATAGGTTTGGTGACCTAACATTAGCATATGTTGATAAAACACTCATACCCAGTATAGGTTATGTTAATAGAAACAACAAACTTACTACTCTCATATTTGGATTTCCCTCTTAGGTTAGCCTAGGAAGAGAAGTCAAAAGAGGTAGAAGAATAAGAAGGGGAACAAGGGGCCTTGGCCTTTGATTTCTTCTTCTTCTTCTTCTTCTTCTTCTTCTTCTTCTTCTTCTTCTTCTTCTTCTTCTTCTTCTTCTTCTTCTTCTCCTCCTCCTCCTTTTCATGTTTGGATAGAGGATCCTTGAACATATTCAATTTGTGGTTGGATTTTACAAGTGGAGAATGTAGTGTTGGATTACAAATAGTATTATTTCAAATATTAGTCATGAAAAACACAAAAAAATGCATAAAAACTAAAAATCTAGGCCAACCTATTCAATGGGCTTTCCAGATGATAATAATAAATAATTAAAAGAAAGTACATATGCATATTACCTTCCCAAGTGATTCCACCATCCAAAAGTGTCTCCAATCATGTTTTTCCACTTGATTTGGTGTTCTTATCTTTTTCAAAAATGGATCCCAAGATTCTCCATAATCTCAAAATCACCATGTATAATCTAGGATTATGATATGAAATTAATCATCTATGTCTATCAAATAAAGCTATTCTATTATAAATAAATCATAATAATAAAACTACACAAATAGTTTGTAGAGAGAATCTTTCATGATAAGTTTAAACAATTTAAGCTTTAAATTGATGTTCTATGCCTTTCTATTTATATATTTTTCAAATAGGTTAGGATCAACCATGACCATACATGTTAATATTGAGATGTATGTCCACGAATTAATCTAACATTGCATAATAAATCTATACATATCCTCATAAATATTTGGGAGGAAAATACATTAATTAAGCATGGGTACCCATAAACCTGATATTTGTTTAATTTATGGCTTATATATGCCACTCCATTTATCATGTCATTAGGTGATGTAGATATTCAGAATCAATTTTCAATAAATAAATATTCAATTTTCTTCATGGAATTCTTACTTAAGCTCATAAGTTGGTTTAATTGTGTTAGATTAAACAAAACACAGAGAGAAAATGAGATTGAGAATAGCAGAGCACTTATTCAACATGTTCAACCAAGCATGAAGGCCTATTAAATAGGCAAACAAATGAAATACCCATGAAGCATGAGACGGGTATAAGAAAACTAACCTACGTTGGCTTGCATGAAATAACAAAGACCGAACAAACAACTAACCTCTTAACCAAAGTGGTTAAGGCAACTAACCAAAATAAATTACCTTAGTAAATAACCTAAGGTAAATAAAATAATATGCTAACCCCCTCCCTTAATGAATAAACTAGAAACAAGACCAAGTTTATCTCTAAATTTTATGAACTTGTCTGTACCAAGTGGTTTGGTCATTATATCAGTTGGCTGCTTTGTAGTGGGGCAATAGAAGAGACTGATGTCTTCATTTGTAACCAACTGTCAGATGTAATGATGGTGAACCTCAATGTGTTTAATCTTGGCATGAAATACTAGATTCTTCACCATCTTCAAAACACTTTGGTTGTCACAAAAATTTGGAGTAAACTTTGATGACTCAAACTGAAGATCCTCCAAAATTTTCTTTATCCACATGGTTTCACAACCTGCACTAACCAAAGCTTTATACTCTGCTTTTGTTGAAGATAATTCCACTGTAGTTTGTAGTTTGCTCTGCCATGATAAAACTCTTGAACCAAAAGTGAAAACATACCCTGTTGTATATTTTATTGAATCAACTGAACCTGCCCAATCAAAATTAGAATATCCTAAAAGTTCAAAATCTACAGACTTCTTATACAGTATGCCAAAGTCAAGAGTACCTTTGACATATCTTAATACTTGTTTTGTAGATAATCAATGGACTTCCTATGGTTTAGACATGAAGTGAGATAAAAAATCACTGCAAAAAAAATATCCGGTCTGGTGGTAGTGAGGTAAATGAGACTACCCACTAGCTACCGATACACTATTTCATTGACTGGAGGTGAATTAGTGTCTATTGAAATTTTAGCTCTTGATTCCATAGGTGTGTGAGTTGGATTACAATCCATCATTCTAAACCTTTCTAGCAATGAATTGGCATACTTATTCTGTGACATAAATATAGTATTACCACTTTGCCAAAACTCAACACCTAAACAATATTTCAGTAGTCCTAAGTCTGTCATGTCAAAAGTACAACAAACATCAGCTTTCATTTGTTGAATGAGACTAGTACTACTCCCAGTGATGGCTATATCATCAACATATATAATGAGAATCAAGATATCATCACCAGACACCTTTACATAGAGAGTTGGTTTCGAGTTACACCTTTTGAAACCTGACTCCCTAAGATATGAGTCTATTTTTGTATACCAGGCTCAAGGAGCCTAATTAAGTCCATATAAGGACTTGATCAACTTGCAAACAAGATGTTCCTTACCAGGAACTTGAAAACCCTGTGGCTAAACCATGTAGACTTCCTCCTCCAGATCTCCATTCAAGAAAGCACTCATTACATCCATTTGGTGCACCTGCCATCCAAACTGAGCATCAATAGAAATAATCAAATGAAAAGTTACCATCTTGGTGGTTGGAGCAAAAGTCTCCTCATAATCAACCCCTTCCTCTTGTGCATAACCTTTTGCAACAAGTCTAGCTTTGTGTTTGTCCAAAGAACCATCTACTTTGTATTTTACCTTATAAATCCACTTACAACCAATGGATTTCTTTCTTGGTGGTAGTTCCATCAACTTCCAATTCTTATTTTTCATCAAGGAATCATATTCCAATTGCATAGCTAATTCCCACACAGACTTCCCTTTGGCCTCTAAAAAATAAGTAGGCTCAAATACTTGTGAAACAATAGTTGTTAGAGCAATATTGACATGCTCACCTTTATTACCAAACTTGTTTTCCCAATCTCAGTCTTCTACCTTCCACACTTTGTGGCAAGTCTCCTTTTAGTGCTTCAATTGTGGTAGTATACCACTTTGACTTCTTTGGTTATTCTGCTGGAACCTCACAATGACATGTATCAATTCCCTCCATAGAATGTGATTCCATTAATGAACAAGAATCTTGCTCACTTTTCACATTATAACTAATAATTGAATCATTAGATAATAATGACTCAATATCTGAAACTTGACCAGTTGCTGTGAAGTATGGCATTTGTTCATTTACTATGACATCTCTATTTACCACAACTTTGTTATTATAAACATCAAGTAATCGGTAGGCCTTTGAATGATCATTGTATCCAACAAACATGTATGTTTTGCTTTTTTCATCCAAATTTTTTCTCTTTTGACTAGGAATAACTGCAAAAGCTACACAACCAAAAATTATGAAATCACTTACATCTAGAGTTTGACCTAACCAAGCCTCCTCTGGAGTCATATTCTCCAAAGCTTTTGTAGGACTTCTATTGAGGATGTATACTGCTATATTCACTACTTTTGCCCAATACCTATATGGGACATTTCTACTTTGGCCCACATAACGAACAATATCCATCACCGTCCTATTATGCCTTTCCACAACTCTATTTTTTTGTGGAGTGTAAGGTGTAGTGTATTGTCTATGTATGACTTCAGTGGTACAAAACTCCTTGAACTATTTTGAGATGAACTCACCCCCATTATCTATTCTAAGAGATTTCATTGGCCATCCTACCTATTTTTCAACCATAGCTTTCCAAGTAAGAAAGTTAGAAAAACAATCAAATTTCTTCACTAGAAAGTATACCCACTTTTTCCTAGAGAAATCATCAACTAGTAATAGGAAATAATAGGCACCAGAAGGGGTAGGTGTCTGCATTGGACCATGTAAATCTACATGTACCAGATCTAATACTCCCTTTGCTCTTAAAGCTTTACCAACATCAAATGAATGTCTAACTTGCTTCCCTAACTGACATCCAGTACATACATGATGACTATGTCGAATAAAGGAATCCCCTTAACCATCTTAGTCTTACTCAATGTAGTTAAATACTAAAAATTCAAATGCCCATACCTTTCATGCCATAGTGAACTTGTGCTATCAACCACTGCAAGTGCACTTTCCTTTGCTTTGATTGGATTTGCAAGCTTATACAAGCCTTTCTCGCTGATCCCAATAGCAATAATCTTGTTATCTTTAGTAGTGACTAAACATTGTTGCTCTTGAAATTTTACAACAAAATTAGATTTTGAGGTGATCTCACTGATTAAAAGAAGTTTTTTGTTCATATCTGGTACATACATAACATTCTTGAATGTATAATTTACTGTACCATCAAAACTTATATGAACATTACTAAATCCTTTCACAAAATATGTTATACCATCTCCCAAAGATACAAATTCATTACTACTATTATCTTCAACAAAATCCACATACCAGTCCTTATGGCATGTATAATGGTGAGATGCCCCTGAATCAAAGTACCGAGCTCAACCCACCGCAGAATTACCACTGAAAGCCATGAAAGCAAAATCTGGTGATTCCTCGCCTTTACCTTCAGCTACATTCACATGATGAGATTTCTTTCTGGGGTTAACGATATCCTATTGTCTTTTCCTGCAATCTTTCTTAATGTGACTAGGTTTCTTACAGTAAAAACATTTTCATTTAGATCTCTTATTACCACTTACTTGTGAAGATTTTAATGGATAGCTATTTTTACCAGACTGCTTACCCTTTTCCTTGATAAAGAATGCACTCTCTGTGGAAGTGGATGTAGACAACATTGCTTGCTCCTATCATCTCTCCTTTTGCAATAGCAGTGTAGACAATGTTTCAAAATCCAAAGTCTGCATCTCAGTAATCATGTGCAAGGACTCCACAAATGACTCAAATGATGGTGGAAGATTTTGCATAACAAGGGCAATCAAATCTTGCTCATCAATAGGTTTATGTACTACTTCCAACTAGTCACTGATGTCCTTGATCTATAATACAAACTTAGAAATGGAGCCACCTTCCTACATCTTAGTGGAAAACAACAAATTCTTCAAATATAACACTCTACCGGCTTCAGAAGCCTGATATTTTGAAGATAAAATTTTCCATAAATCTGATGTTATAGTCACATTTCTAACCTTTGAGATTAGATTATTTGCTACTAATAATTTTAACAACATGAGAGCCTCACGATGATGCTTATCATAGTCATTGGTAGCAATGGCAGGCCTTTGCTCTTTATCAAGCACTATTTGATCAATATTCATATATTCACATATTGTCAAAACCTTGTGACTCCACAAACTAAAGTTCTTGCCAGTCAATTTACGAGAATCTGGTAGTAGTAGGTGTTGAATACTAGTGTCATGTCCCCTTTTTAGTGGACAGTGATAGACTTGATGATTAGCCTATTATGCGACCTTCGTAGGCTGATAGGATGGATAGAGGTTCAGGATGGAGCTTGGCTTGGCTTCGATTAGTAGAATTTCTATAGTTGGCTTTCATTCAGGCTCTTTCAGACACATTTGGCCTGAGCTCCTATTATTTAGCGATATTTGACATGTAGCAGAGCGCCCTTATTTTGGTATGGTCATGTGCAAAATCACTCCCTAATTCACCAACTTCAGTAGGTTTGAGGATCCGACATATATTAAGGGAGATATTAATATTTGATTGATTTAATCAAATATTAATTATTTGGTCTCATTTTAATTTAGAAACCCTAATTCTAATTTAAGAAAACCCTAATTAGGGCAAGCACATCTTTTTGAGGGTATAAGGGTTTCTCATGGAGGCCATTGTTGATTATCCATTGATTATTGACTATTGATTTTGAAGAATTCTTCTATGAAGACTGAGCCAAGGGTTCTAAGACTCCATTTGCATTGGAGAACTTCCACTCTTCAGTGTGTGTGATTTAAGGGTTGTGAGATATCAACCGATCTATTGCCAAATTGAGAGATAGCTTCATACATAAGTTATCACAGAGATTTACAGGGTTGAGAGATAACTTCACATAGAAGTTATCACAGATATTCCAGGTATTTATTTCTTTATGTTTTGCTTCAATAATTTATACAAATAGAGATTTCTAGATCAAGGATCTAGAATACAAGCTGCAACATAGTATCTGGGTTCTATACGGAATCTGTACCAATCTACATAATTTTGTACTGTTCTGCCACGAGCTAGACAAAGCTGTAGGGGATACAGGAACCAACATCAGCACCCCTGTGACCGACATCGGCCGACTGAGGACCGACGTCAGCAGAGAATTTGACCATCAGTGATCGACATTGGCAGTATATCGATCGATGATGGTGACTGTGTGTCAACACAGCAACTCGAGATGGACAAGAACCAGATTTTATTCCCAGATTTGCAAGAGCCTAGGTTTCAAGACTGTATTTTCATATTCTTTTATATGTACAAGAGAGGACTGTAATTGTAATCATCTGAACAAGTGATAAGATCTTTGATTTGATATTGAGAGATTATATTGTGGTTGATTTATTTATTTGAAGATATTTTGCAAAAATCGCAATTTGTTCTTATTTCATATAAAATTTTAGAATAATCAGAAAAGCAATTTAGAGCTTTTGTCTATATATATTCCCTATTTGAAGGGGATATTATAGTGGTATCAGAGCTTTTGTATTTCTATATTCCCTATTAGTAGGGGATATTACAGTGGTATCAGATCTTTTGTTTTGATATTTGAAGGGATATTACAGTGGTATCAAAGCCAAATTCCTACCATCCTATTGGGTAGATCAGAGCTAAATTCTTGCCATCCTGTTGGGTAGTTTGGGTAGCTTGGTCATTGAATCAGCAAAGTAATCATGGGCATTTCAAGTAATTAGAAACAGTGGGACAATGATATGAAGAAGCTGAAACAAAGTTTGAAGAGGTTAAATGAATTTTTTTCAGACCCTACATTTGAAGACAAATTGACACAGAGTATTGCATCCATTGTTAAAGGTTCCAGGAAAAAACTTTGCTTATACTGCAAATGTCCATATGATGCCAATCACAATTGTCATTTGAGGCCTAAGGGCAAGGCATCTCATGTAATATGGGGATATTGTGAGGATTCAAAATTAGAAGATTTCAAACAGTGAGATAGTTCTGAGGAGTTGGAGGCAGAGGCTTCAGAGCCTAAGGTAGAGGCAATGAAGGTGGCTCACTAGGATTCTGAGAGACATGTGGTCAAACTTAGTCATGAGGATTTGGACTCTCAGTTAGTTGTAGAGGATGAGGGAGCTGGATATTGTGATGATGAGGTAGTTTCAGCAGCAGCTTCTTCAGAGTTAGATGAGGATGAGTCTGATGCTGACATTCATAGTGTGGAGGTATACTCAGAGGATAGTACATTGAGTGTTGTTGGTGAGTACATTCCTACATTTGTAGATGAGGAACATGTTGTTGGAGCTAACACACATGTTCAGGATTTGGGAGTACCTAGTCCTGATGAGTTTGGGATACCAGAGGAGTTGAGTCTCCAGATTGATTCTTCTCACATAGATGACAGTGTGGTACAGTTGGTTGTGCCACCTTTATAGAGGGATCAATTGTGGTGTGTGGGGGAGTATGTTGATTCTTCCGCATATAATTTTTATTGCATTGAATCATTCATGGAGTATTTGCTAGATAGTCTAGGTGTTCATCTAGACTCGCATAAGGTGACGAAAGGTGTTCTCATCTGAGGTACTAGTGCTATTAGCAAATTGGGTGGGGAGATTTTAGTGACCCTTTCTACTATGCTACCTTACAGGGATGTTAAGGTGGGGTTTGTTGAGCGGATTGCATAGGGTCCTATCCAGCCTATAGCCACTCAGAGTCAGAGATTGGAGCTATCTGTTGATTCTTAGTTTAGTGATGGTGAGCCAGTAGCAGAGTTTGGGGGTTCCTACTGACATTATACAGTAGGATATGCTCATTATTTTTCTTTTGATCCAGAGATAGATGATTTGATTTTGCATAGGTGTGGATCAGATTCAGTTTCTTACCATCCATTATGGGATGGATTGGCACCATCGTCTATAGATGGAATTGGTAGTAGCAAGTTACACAGACTGAGGTATCAACACATCCAGGGCAGTTGTGATTTTAGAGATTGGTTGAGTTGCATTCACCAGTTTGATTGTGGATTCCTCTTGGTTATATTTGAGAGGATATTGTAGGAACTTGCATTGATTAACAATAGTGTAGAGCATAACTACATTTGGGATCCAGGTGAATCAAGTGGTTCATTATTCTGAGATTGCTTGGGGACAAGCAATTTTTGGACGGGCAGATTGTCATGTCCCCTTTTTAGTGGACATTGATAGACATGATGATTAGCCTATTATGTGACCTTCGTAGGCTGATAAGATGGATAGAGGGTCAGGATGGATCTTGGCTTGGCTTCGATTAGCAAAATTTCTACAGTTGGATTTCATTCAAGCTCTTTCAAACACATTTGGCCTGAGCTCTTATTATTTAGGGATATTTGACATGCAACGAAGTGCCCTTATTTTGGTATGGTCATGTGCAGAATCAATCCCTGATTCACCAGCTTTAGTCGGTTCAAGGATCTGACATATATTAAGGGAAATATTAATATTTGATTGATTTAATCAAATATTAATTATCTGGTCTAATTTTAATTTAGAAACCCTAATTCTAATTTAAGAAAACCCTAATTAGGGCAAGCACATCTTTTTGAGGGTATAAGGGTTTCTCATGGAGGCCATTGTTGATTATCCATTGATTATTGACTATTAATTTTGAAGAATTCTTCTGTGAAGACTGAGCCAAGGGTTCCAAGATTCCATTTGCATTGGAGAATGTCCACTCTTTAGTGTGTGTGATTCAGAGGTTATGAGATATTAGTCGATCTATTGCCAAATTGAGAGATAGCTTCATACAAAAATAATCACAGAGATTTATAGGGTTGAGAGATAACTTCACATAGAAGTTATCACAGATATTCCAGGTATTTATTTCTTTATGTTTTACTTCAATAATTTATATAAATAGAGATTTCTAGATCAAGGATCTAGAATACAGGCCGCAGCATAGTATCTGGCTTCTGTACAAAATCCATACCAATCTACACAATTTTGTACTATTTTGCCATGAGCCAGACATAGCCGTAGGAGATACAGGAACCAACATCGACACCCCAGTGACCGACATCGACCGACTGAGGACCGATGCCAACAGAGAAGCCGACTGTCAGTGATCGATGTCGGTAGTATATCAACTGACGATGGCGACTATGTGTCAACACAGCAACCTAAGATGGACAAGAACCAAATTTTATTCCCAGATTTGCAAGAGCCCAGGTTTTCAAGACTGTATTTTCATATTCTTTTATATGCACAAGAGAGGACTGTAATTGTAATCATTTGAACAAGTGATAAGATCTTTGACTTGATATTGAGAGATTATATTGTGGTTGATTTATTTATTTGAAGATATTTTGCAAAAATCACAATTTGTTCTTATTTCATACAAAATTTTAGAATAATCAGAAAAGCAATTCAGAGCTTTTGTCTATATATATTCCCTATTTGAAGGGGATATTATAGTGGTATCAGAGCTTTTGTATTTCTATATTCCCTATTAGTAGGGGATATTACAGTGGTATCAGATCTTTTATTTTGATATCCGAAGGGATATTACAACTAGCCATTTTACCTAGTTTTTCATGAAAATGATAAAGTTGAAAAAACTATAATGACTTTTTTTTAAAAATATCTTCTACACATTGATTCTATATTGACACTAAACAACCCTATCCGTTTTTAGCAACAAACTCAATACCATTTGCAAGATCACAAAAAAATTCTACCACTAAAATAACTAAATTAGGAAAACTACAATTTCGACTTAAAAAATTCTTTCTCCGTTGACATCCAGATAAAAAACCTAGAAAATGGTAAAATTTTTAGCTTCCCAAACGCTTCCGTGATTATTAGTCAGCGGTAGGTCCCCAATAACCCTTATTGGCTAAAGTTTTGATTTATTTCAATTAAAAAAATAAAAATAATTGAAATATTAAAACTTTAGGCTAAAAAATTTATAAAAAAATTTAGCCAATCAAAAAATTGGCTTTTGGCCTACCTCTGAAACTTCAAGCAAAGATTTTGAGCCCATTTCTCAACCAAATTGCAAACCATTTTCACCAATGTCTTAGTTTTGATTTAACTCATGATTTAGGCTTTTGTTTCACTAAAAAAGATGAAGAAATGATTTTTTTAATTTTGCCAAATCCGTACAGTGCCCTTGCACAGATAAATTCAATAGAGGCTTATGAGCCTCTAAAACAACTTGTTTTCGCTTCCTTTTGATCTTATTTAGCCTTATGATGCTTCTTGGCAATTTTCAGACCTTCTAGTTGAGTTTTCCAAATTTTGTGATGCTTTCTCTCTCCTCAACTCTCCACTGGGTGCCTGAAGCTCCTCCCTGGCAAGACAGTAACCTCTCTTTGGCTTCCACAAACCTCCACTTAGGGTCTACAAACCATAGGCTCTGATACCATATTAGATTAAACAAAACACAGAGAGAAAATGAGATTGAGAATAACAGAGCACTTATTCAACATGTTCAACCAAGCATGAAGGCCTATTAAATAGGCAAACAAATGAAATACCCGTGAAGCATGAAATGGGTATAAGAAAACTAAACTACGTCGGCTTGCATGAAATAACAAAGACCGAACAAACAACTAACCTCTTAACCAAAGTGGTTAAGGCAACTAACCAACATAAATTACCTTGGTAAATAACCTAAGGTAAATACAATAATATGCTAACAAATTGCCTAAGAAAGATTAATCAATTTTAGTGCAATTCTTTGGAAATTGGTGCACATTTAATAAAAAATGATCAGAAAGTCATATTAATAGGTCATAATTTATCTCAAGAGGAATTAGAAGGCTATATTAGATGCATACAAACCATGATCCTATTTAGGATGTTACTGACACAAAATAACAAAGGTACATGATGTGTACTAACTGATTGAAAGAAAAGAGTTATCTAAAGAACCAAAATACAAAATCATCATTTTGACTAAAAATGACTTAATAAAAGTTAGTAATCACATAAAATGCATTGTCTATTTAGGGATATATTAGCCTAAATCAACACTTATATACAAAAATATCAAACCATTTAGCACATTTTTGGTGATTTTGGTCTAAATTGGACATTTGAGTGTAATTTGAGTAAGATTGACAATTCAACATAAACAGTGTTAGGAATTGGATGTCTACATTTTGCCCCTATTTGAGAAAGTGTAGCAAGACATTTAAGAAAATCAACATCTTTTCAAAGAAAAGAGTTGTTAAGAAGAAAATGGAAATGACCCTTGATTCCCCCTCAAGATGGCATACTAGGATGAAAGAGAAGGATGGACTCTCAAAAAGAGAGAGAGAGTGTGTGTGTGTGAAATTAACCCATGGAATAGATGAAATATTGATGAGCTAACGATTACACATATTGATTCCACCAATGATTAAATTATAATTATATTTTTAATGGGCCCAAAAGATGGTGGGAAATGGAAGGATACAATCTAAAAATATAAGTGACACACTTTGAGCACACCCAAAACTAGGGTACAAGATGTGCACTTTGAAATCGATCAATCCCAAGATAAGTTACACACTAAAATATTGCCATCATGGGTAAAAGTGTGGATGGATTGAAATTAGAAGAAAAAGGAGAATGTTGTATCCAAATATAGATAAAATAATAATCCACTCCATTAGAGCAAATATGATAGTGCTAAATCAAGTTGTACCCTAGTAGGGAAAATTTTGATCATTGATAAAGAATGGTTTGCCTCTATAGGGCTGATTTTATTTTTATATTATGTTGAAATATTATACCCCAACATGGGCAAATTGATAAGAAATAACTCAAGGAAATAATCTAATGCATAGATTAAATATGAGTGGGCACAAGAATAGATGTGATGGTGTAATGAATTTGAAAAATACACCAAAAACCAAGTATATGAGAATGCACAAAGTGATGAAAAGAAAAATGAAGGTGGCCAAGCTAACCTAAGATATGTCTAATACCCACACACTACCTATGTAGTCCAAATGGACCTCAAGCTAATGTAGTTCACCCATAATTGGGATAGGATTGAATGAGGGATGATAAAAACTAACCAAATTCTTGTTTAGACTCATGATATATGCTAAGAGATACATGTCTAAGCATTGAGTCAAAGTGATAAACCTATTGAGCCTAATTTATGCATGATGATCTTGAGAGATTTTCATCGAATATGCATTGGCATTTATACTTGAATACAAAGCACAAAGTGCTTACTATATCAAAATAAATTAGGTATCATAAGCAAGAGTAACTCATGATAACATGGCATTTCAATTTCATGAATTTGGTTCACATGTGAATACCTATAACTAAAGATAATGGTCAAAATGACCAAAACCAAAGTTACAACTATCTACATTTAAACAAAAAATCAAAGACAAAGAAAAAAAACATAAATGATCCCAACATAAGATCAAGATATGAACGATCAATAATTAAGTAGGAACAAAAAGGTTTAAAAACAAAGCAAGAACAACTTAATAACATGAGATCAAAATATAAATAATCAAGATCTATGTAGACCTATCAAAATGCACTTGGAAAAAAGAGGACAAAGAAGTAAGACCAAATAGGAAAACAAAATGACCAAGAAGAAAATAAGAAACAACCAAAGGAAATAAATAAAAATAACTTAAGATATAGGAAAGAAAAACAAAACACTAAGAAAACCTAAATAAACACACACAAATAAAAACTAAGCTCGTGTGGTTTAAACATAATTGTTTAGGTATGTGTAGTAGAGGTATTACTTTATATAACAATGTAACAAAGACAAAGACAAAATTTTGATTCCAAATAATAGGAAAATAACATGGAAGAAATGGGGGAATAGAAGAAAAGGAAGGGGTTGGCCAAGCTGACTCTAGATGTATAAGACAAGTGGATGTTGCCTACATAGTTCCATAGATACATGGTTCAACATGAAATTTAGGCCAAATGTATTTATCTAAGGAAGTGGGATAGAATAAAAAGTGATGAATAGAACATATGATTAACTTTGTAGAAGAAAAAGGAAGATGGGACAAATGAGAATGGTCCATTAAAATGACAAGTTGGTGAGACAAGATTACTTTAAAAATGGTAAGAACATGGAGATCAGAATATAAAAAAGCCTAAGACAATGTTTTTGTTCTTTTATGTATCATTTTCTAACGCTTTTAGTGTTTTTGGGATAAAATATTTACAAGGGGAATTAACTAATAAAGGATATGGTTGTTTAAGTGTATACGTTATAATAACAACTAAAGCTAACTATAACAAAATGCGTAAATATAAACAATGGCCTAGGGAACTAACTTGGAGCTCCAATAATAACTAAAGATGAATGCAATGGCACATGTTCAAAAATTAACAATATTGAGGAAAAGGGGGACTGAGTTGACCTCAACATGAATTAAACACAACCTACATAATCCCATTAGGACCTCAAGTTACAGTAGTTCTGCCTACACAAAAGGTGGTGAAAATTTGACCAGGTCATAACAAGTTCACAAATAAAGGCAAATGACAAGGGAAATTATAATAGTAATGACTAGGTGATGCAAAAATTCATGATAAAAAGGCATTGTACCTAATTTTCCCATAGGTATTTATAATTAGGAAAAAATGTCATGGCATTGATTTGCCCAAAGGTGGTTATAATCAGGGATACTACTAATTTGCCCATAGGTGTTAATAATCAGAGATACCAAATAATATGATAGATGAAATATAACTTACTAGATCAAATGTCACACTACTACCATAGACTATCATTCAACACAAAGTTCTAAAACTGTTAAAACTCCCCTCATAAAAAGGTACAAAAGGAATAAAAGGAACCAAGATCAAATTGGGTTAAGCAAGATAGCTAAAAATGAGCCTTGGTCAATAGTAAAGAAATGGTATAAGAAAAAATATCAAAAAATAATTGGATATAGTGGCAATAAAGTTACCCCCAAAGCGATGATGGCTTTTTATCACAAAACATTGAGAGCATGGCTAAGATGATCGAGCTATCTTCAATAGAAATTGAGTGCTACCTACATAGTCCCTGTAGAGTAAAAAACTCTACATTTGTCATTTTATAATTTTTAGTTGTGCGCTCCAAGTTTTATCCCTGCACATTTTAGTCCCAGGAAGTAAACTTTTTGACATAAAGCACGGGTGCAATTTTCTTTTGGCTAAATTTTGTCTAAGTATCAAAGTCATGTGGAGGCTACCAAGTGTCAGTGATTAAGACACATTTTATAATCTCTGTAAACTGCTCAGAATGTACCACATGTCTGATGGTAGCTCAATAGAGCATGACAAATGTTGGCCTCTATGTTTCAAATTTCTTTTGAGTTTCCAAAGCTTCTTTCAATAAGCTTTTCTTAGGATCAAGTGGAAGGCACTAGGTGGAAATTGTGGAAGGTTTCAATATGTTTTTCTAAAAGAAACGTAAGACACCACATATCCCTAGCTGAAGAATGTAGAAGTTGCCATGCGTCAACATCTAAAATATCTTCACTTTGTTTCATCGAGAAGTAAAGACTATGGTGGGACCCAGGTTTCTAAAGTTAGTAGAAGCTGCCAAGTGTCACCATCCATATGAATCTAAAATGAGTCCTAAATGTTTCTACAGTCTAGCTAAAGATCAATGGAAGGTGCCACATGTCCCTAGCTAAAGAAAACAAAACCCGCCACATATCATTTGTTAAAGATACATAGAAATTGCTACCTGTCCCTTTTCTCCTTTTAAAAGATGCTTAGGTGAGAAGTGTTGTGGGTCCCATTTTTTTTTAAGTTAAAGTTTTGAAGTAGTGCACTGTGACAGATGTTAAAGATGGAACGCCCCTAAGCAAAGACATATAAAGAGTATAAGTTATGTGGAAAGTGCCATGTGTCTTCGATAAGTGCCTCAGAAGCTGCCAAGTGTCATTTTTGGGTGCCTTTTGAATAATGAGAAAGTTTTCAAGTAGAATAAGTAAAACATGCCAAGTGTCGTCACCCATTTCATAGTGGGAAGCATCCTATGTATCTATTTCATCCAATGAACTATAGGGAGACAGAACATTTCAGATCCAAGAAATATCTTTTATTAGATACTTCCCATTTAGTTAGAGTTCAGTTGGATTGTGAACGTGTGGGTAATCAAGAGCTAATATGATGCTATAAATATGGGTGCAAAGGTCCCTAGAAGTAAGATCAGAAGATAGAGAGAATTTTTTGCAAGAGATTATTGTCAAGAAGTTTTAGACTTTTTAGTTATGACCAGGAATATCATTTGCCTTTGTTCTATTTTCTTGAGTTATAAAGTTTGTATAACTATGCATGTCTCTGTGCCTTTTATGTGACTGGAAAATTAATAAGAAGAATAAGTTCTATGCCTCTGTTGATATCTTCTATGTTATTTCAAAATCATCTAAGTTGTGAGCCTTTGATCCAATCTATTTTCATCTTTTACACTGATCATGCCTTGTTTGCTCTTTAATGTAATTGAATCCTAAAGATAGATTCGCTATGCTTAGAATTAAGGATCTAATTAAATTCAGGTGCATCACCATAGTTAGATTTTATTTAGTTGCATTTGTGTTTCTATTTAATTCCTATCCCTTTCCTCATTATACACTTGAGATAAAGAAGAGCCAACTTCTTTTAAAACTAGATGTCATTTCAGGTTGCAAGTCCCACATTCCTGAAACTTCCCATTGTTGGTGTTAGAAACAATGCAATTTTAAGCATCAACAGTTTTTGGCACACCCGGTGAGACACCATCTTGAAGTTTCTTTAAGACCATATGAACTAGAGAGCTACAAGGATTAGAGTTGTGGACCAATAACAAGATCTCAATCTACTATAAATCCAGGTATTTTTTTTGCCTTTGATAACTAGTCTAAGAAGAAGAGTCAATTAGTTTGAACCAATACCAAGAGTAAGTATGGGAGCTTCTATACCCCCAAGGAATTATGTAAGTTAGAACACTACTAGTCCTTTGATCCTCCCAATACCACCAACCACTTGGGATCTTATTCTAGGAAATGCCTTGAAAGCTCTGCCCAAATTTAGTGGGCAAGATTTTAAAACACCTGAAGAACATCTGTAGGATGTGTCTGGTGTCTGTGCTATACATGTGATCACACAATAGAATGTGGCTATAAGATTGTTAGCAACTTATTTTAAAGGAAAAGCTTTGGAATGGTATCGATCCTTGACTCCAAATACCATATCTACATGGGATCAACTTAGAGATATTTTCTTTGAAAGGTTTGAAGAAAAGGGTGATAAGTCTTATTTGTTACAACAATTGATTACTATTAAAAGGGCACCACAAGAAGTAATGACTGACTTCAATTTAAGATTTCAAAAGACTTGGGAAAGGATTCCTGCTACAGCAAGACCATTTCTAGGTATGGCTATAGTATTTTATCTTAAAGCTTTAAATTTAGACATATTAGTAATGATTCAGTCACTTAGAGGTCAGATTCTTCCAGAAGGTTATGACTATGCAGTTAGAGCTAAAAATAATTTAATAAATGCTGGAAATTTGCCCCCAAGGCCTCCCATGCCCATGTTTCTAGAAATTACCTTACCTTTGCCTCAAGAAGCCCCTAATTCTATATCCCCCTTGTGTCTATGTACACATATCCTCAACAACCTGCTAAAGAACTTGTCCCTACCCAGTCATCTGAGATGGATGATATCAAGAACATCTTAAGAACATTTTTAAATGAGTTAATTAACATAAAAAGAAAATAGAATCCTTATCCTAAACCCCAATATCAAGGCTACCAAGGAAATAAATTTCCACCACAGCTAAACCAGTATCAAGGTCATCAAAGACAAAATAACCCTCAGCCAGTAAACCAATTAGTTGTAGTCCCTACACCCTCACAGATTGTTTCCCCCAATCCAAATAGAGAGATTGTTCAAGGGTAGAATAATTATGTAGATGGAACCAATGCCTAATGTTTTCCTTATAATAATTCTCATATTCCTAGAGATTGTCCCATGGGTAATCTACAACAAAAGCTAGCAGAGCAAAGAAGAATGGATGGACAATTTGCAAGTACTTCTAACACTCAAGCCTACTAGTCCCCTAGTATGCAAAATTCAGTCTTGATGGCTTAGATGCAAGGGATGACTTTACAATAAGAAGAATAAATATCCCCAAAACATGCTTTTTTTTCATGGGTTGAAGATGAAGAGTCAGTATTCTTGAATAAAGCTTCTACTTTAAAGAAACCAGTGGTACAATCAGACTACTATACTAGATCAAAGAGAAGGATGATGAAACAACTTGAAGTCACAAATAATGAAGTTATGGGACCTCTTCCATTAAAAAGTCATCAAAACATAGTTGCTAGATAAGAAGTGCATCAGCTAGTGCAGAATCAAGTAGTTCCTAGACAAGTTCAAGAAAAAGCAAGGTACCCTTATTTTCTAAGAACCCAAATAATAAGACCAGTGAATGTGGTGGATCAGCTAAAGAGAACCCCAACACATGTGTCAATGTGGGACATATTAGCTATTCCTGAGTAAAAGACATTGTTACAAGAAGCTCTATAAGGTCAAGCAGTGCCTAAACATACTAGCACCAAAGAAAGACCTGCTGATAAAGAAAAGCTCAAAGACATAGTTCATCTATAGACAATAGCCCTTTTGAACAATGTAGTAGAGGTAAGTAAATCCAAACCAGAGACCTTCTATTTAACTCTAATAGTTGGAAAGAAATTGTTGCATAATGTGATGATAGACTCAGGTCTAGTACTATAATAATGCCTAAGAAAATAGTAGATGCTTTAAAAATAAAGTATGAGCCACTTACTAGAGGAGTCATGCAACTGGATGGCAAATTAGTGCAAACAATAGGGAGAATTAAACAACTCCCATTGCAATTATATACTTGCCCTAATATAATTGTCAATCAAGATGTAGTAGTCATAGATATACCCCCTGTATGTGGCCTATATTTATCCAGGGATTTCAAAGCCAAAATAGGAGGATATATGTCACTTGATTGGTCTCACCTCATCCTAAAAACCAAATATGGTTCAAAGATGAAAATACTATCTGAGCCATTATCTAAGGATCACATCACCAATGAACCAACCTCAAAATTAGAGGTAGCTCATGCTATGCTAAATAAGGAAGAAAAGGTCTTTATTGAAGATTTGGGTGACTGGACTGAACATGACTAAGAAGAGGAAAAAAACCATTTGTTAGATATGATGCATAGTGATCCATATGGAAATTATGACTCTACTGGTCTGGGCACTTATGTCATTTTTGATGATCATGAAATCCCAAATGTTTTAAGGGAAGAAACACCAACTACTTAAGAATCTGAAAAAGATTAAAAAATCTGGACCTTAAATTTTGATGGGGCTAGAAGTAAAAGTGGTGCTGGAGTAGGAATTTGTCTTGTTGCTCCAAATGGGGAGAAAATTTTGAGAGCTATCCATTTCCAATTTCCTTATACTAATAATGATGCTAAATATGAATCCTTAATAAATGGGCTCATATTAGCCAAGCAAAAGGAAGTAAAGAATCTGATAGTAAAAGGAGATTTAGAATTAGTGGTGAAGCAAATTAGGGAAAAGGCAATATCCAAAAATGTAAGGATGACATCCTATAGACACAAAATTTGGGACTTAATAGAAGATTTTGAAGCTTTCAATATTGAAGTAGTTCCTAGAACCCAAAATTTTGAAGCTGATAAGATGGCACAAATTGGCTCACAATTTGATCCAACAACTAGCCTATTAGTTAAAAATGAGTCAGTAAAAGTTATAGTAAGGCCAACTATCCTAGACAATGATGAGAATTGGCAAGTATTTGAAAATGATTCTCAGGTACTCTCATTCTAGCAACAATCAAGGGAATTTGTTGATCAATTGTAACAAAAAATTGAAGAGGCATATGGAGACCAAGTTATACAATTAAAGAATAATAAGCTTCTCAAAGGCTTAATCACTTTAGAAAACCTATTTGATATGGAAGATGTAGGCCTAGAGAAGAAAAGGTTCCAAGTAAATAAAGCAAATTATTCTAAAATAGAGGTGAGTGAAGGGAGAAAATAAAAAATTAGAAATTCTACAACTCAAGAAGAAAGGGAAAGACTAATTGACTTTTGTAAAAGATATGACAGAGTCATAGCCTGGAGCTATGAAGACCTTCATGGATATAATAGAGACATCATTCAACACACAATAGAACTGATTGAAGGATCTAATCCAGTCAGATAGAAGTAGAGGCTAATAAATCCAAGGATTGAATCTCTAATGGTGGATGAGTTACAGAAATTTTTAGATTCTAAAATAATTTTTCCAATCAAACACTCAACTTGGGTATCAAATATAGTACCAGTCAGGAAAAAGAATGGTGACATAAGACTCTGTGTAAATTTTAGAGACCTGAATAGAGCATCTCTAAAAGATCACTATCCCTTGCCCTCTATGGAACAAATTTTTATAGACTGTGACTGGATCAGAGAGATTTTCCTTGCTAGATGGTATCTCTGGATACAATCATATTTGGTTAGCTGATGAAGAATAATACAAGACTACTTTTACTATCGAATGGGAAACATTTGCATATGATAAGATGCCATTTGGCCTGTCAAATGCTGGAGCCACTTTTCAAAGAGCTATTGATGTAGCATTTGGGAAACTTATAAATAAAATCATCCTGATTTTTCTTGATGATCTTACTATTTTTTCCAAGAATGTTGTTGATCATTTTGATCATTTAGAATCTATTTTTAAGAAATGTCAAGAATTTGGAATATCCTTTAATCCTAATAAATGTATCTTTGTTATACCTCAAGGAAAATTATTGGGACATATAGTATCTAAAAAAGGAGTTTCTATATATCTAGAGAGAGTTGTAGCCATAATGAACTTGCCCTTACCAGTAAATAAGAAAGCAATTCAATCTTTTTGGAGAAGATTAATTTTTTTAGTCGGTTCATATCTGACTTTGTAGGCTTAATAAGACTAGTTACACTCTTGTTGAAATAAGACTTGGCTTTCAAGTGGACTACAGAAGGAAGGCAAGCCTTTGAAGAGGTCAAGAAAGTAATTTCAACAGCCCTAATACTTAGAAACCTAGACTTTTCTAATCCTTTTGTAATGTATGTCTATGGAGGAAAGCTCAGTATTGCTGATGTTCTAACATAGAAAGATGATAGATAGGAGGGAGAGCATCCAATAGCCTTTTTCTCAAGGACTCTTAGGGAATATGAAACCATATAGAACTTTTTGGAAAAACAAGCATATGTTATGGTAAAAGTCCTCAGGAAATATAGGCATATAATATCAAAAAGTAAGATTTTGATACTTATGGCTCACCCAAGTGTTAGAGAATACATTATGGAGGGTGAAATTACTAAAAAAAGAGCAAACTAGATAAAAAAGATCCTTGAATATGATGCAGAGGTCAAACCCACTAAGTTAGTCAAAGGTAGGGGGTTATGCCAATACATGACTCAAGAGCTTGAAAAGATGATACCTAAAGATACATATTTAGAAATGGAAAAGGAAACTGTATTGAGGATACAAGAGGTTGATCAAAACTCTTGGGTCACAAATAGGATTCATTTTATGAAATATGGGATTTAGCCAAGAGAACTCCCTCAAAATAAGAGGAGATACTATAGGATTCAAGGGGTCCATTTTGTTTTAATTAAACAAGTTCTTTTTAGAAGAAATTCTGATGGCAAACTTTTAAGATGCATAGAGAAAGATGAGGCTAAGAAAATACTGCATGAAATGCATCATGGAGTCTCAGATGGACATTTTTTTGCAAAGAACACAACTATAAAGATAAGTGAGGCAGGTTATTTCTAGCCTACTTTATTTACATATTGTTATCAACTGGTTAAAAAATGTCAATCTTGTCAATATTATGTGGGGATGAGAAGGAATGCATCAATGCCCCTTAGTCCTATAATTGTTGATAAACCCTTTGCTCAATGGGGTCTTAATTTCATTAGAACTATAAATTTATTGTCAAGCATGGGTCACAAATGGATTTTAACTACCATAGATTATTTCACCAAATAGACTGAGGCAGTGCCACTCAAAGAAATAACAGAAAATGTGATCGTAGATTTTCTAGAGAGTATCACTACTCGCTTTGGGGTTCCTCACACCATAATTTTAGATAATGCTAAATAATTTTTAGGGTCTAAAGTATCTAAATTTGCATTAAAGCATGGAATATATCTAAAAACTTCCTATAGTTATTACCCTCAGGGTAATAGTTTGGCAGAATCAACTAATAAGAGCCTAATTAGACTCATCAAGAAAATAGGGGCTGATCATCACAAGGAGTGGCATAAAGTGTTTAATATAACACTATGACCTGATATAATTACACCTAAGTAGGTGAAAAAAATTTCCCCATATGAATTGGTCTATGGCAAGCCTTTTGTAATACATCTAAGCTTGGATATTCTTGCTCTCCAACTGATAAAATAGATTGAAATTGAGTAAAATGGCCCCATGCAGGTCAGACTTGCTGAAATTTTGGATGTATAAGAAAAGAGGGATGCAACACATGATTCATTAATAAAACATTAGAAAATAATTAAAGACTACTTCAATAAAAGGACTTCAAATCCTCATTTCAAAGCAGCCTCAATTATTTTGAAATGGAATGCAAGAGCTACCAAGTCAGGTCAACACACTAAATTTAAAGCATTATGGACTGGCCCCTATAAAATTCATGCATGTAAACAAAAAAAATCATTTGAGCTAGAAAAAATGGAAGGTGAACCTAAATAGATTCCTATGAATGGGATCCACTTGAAACATTTTAGTTAAGCTGTGTCTCTAATGTATTATAGTTAAATAGTTCTCCTTTCCTTATTGCTTTATTTTTCCATTTTTCTTTCCCACTATTTCTTTTAAATAAGTGTTTTTGAACATGTAGCCACAACTCAAAGTCATTTTCAAAATTTCCAAAACTCTTGACACACTAAATATCTCCCAAATCCTTAAATTCCCTAAGGTACCTTGCGCAACCACTTTCATGACATGTTTAACTCGCTGTCCCATGAAGATTTCATAAGATTTGCTAATGGTTATCTAATTTTAATGCCATTTTTGAGACTTGATGGGTCATTAAATACCCCATAATAAGATTTAAATCTTACAAGTGTCTTAAACATTCTAGCATCTGCTAAAAAATCCTTGTTATCTACAAATTTCAATTCATAGCAAAGCTTGCTTAGTAAAAGTGCTTTCTTATTGCAAAGTTCCATACCTGTTACCACAGTTCACTATTTACAAGTATAGATATAGATATGGAGGGAGCACAATATTCACAAAAAGGTCCTTGGATTTATGAATCTATTGATAATTTTCTCACAAGCAAATCATATGCTTTAGCCCCTGTACAACCTTAAAAAACTTATCCACAAACTAGAGTCCCTGAAATTAGATATGCAAATGACCCAGCAAAGGTGAAAGATTTTGCAGATGGAATCATGGACCTAATTATTCAAAAGGATAGCAAAACTCTCAGAGAAGGGACACATCAAAGTTGTATTTAGAGGGCTAAGGCTAGACAATATGAAACATTCACAATGAGGATATGGACTTCCCAACTGACACAATTCATTATCCTAGGTGTACATCTGTGCCCTGACTTGGTTGAAATATGCTCTGAATTATTTCATGTGCCCTCAAATACCATAAAATAGGGTCCATTCATAGTGCAAATTACACCAAAGGCTATTAGAGACATGTTGACCCTATATCATGACAAGACAACCACATTTCCCACTATTGCCAAAATGCAGAAAATGTGGGTAAACGTCAATACTCAATTGAGGTTTTTGAAATCAAAATTGCAATTAGGTGATGATCATACCATATGCTAACACTGCCAAAAACAAGAGTATAATTTGCACAAGCTAGTCAAGATGCACTTTCCATGATAGCTTTCATTTTTGGAATGAAAGAAGATACAACTATCTATGAAGAACAAATGGCCATCCTCTTCAGATTGAAAATCGTTGACAAGACTCAGGAGTATCAGCTTAATTTTTCTGAGTAGATTGAATATTTAATGGTTGAACAACTCACCTAGTTCAAATCTAAGGTAATTTTTAGGTATTCTTCTTATCTATTTCATCTCATATTGTATCAAAATTTTGGCATCTTTTCCCAACACATGCATCTAAATATGTATGACCCAAGCTTCGATCTACATAGAACCATTCCTATGTCTGCATGGACACATATCTTGTCCAAAACTAGTAAGCCATATGAATTTTGGGAACTTTTTTTTGCCCCTACTTTTTGTCATCTGAGCCTAGAACCAATTGTAAATAGACTGTTTCCAAGTGTCTCAAGCCTTATGACCAATTGCACTATTCCTTGTGATTAATTTTTTGGATCCCATCATACTATTATTAGAGTCCATGGTTTTAGTGGGGAACCAATGTTGCTACCTAATATTTTTACCCTTAGGTTAGCATTTTTAGAGGTCACCAGGTAGGTGTCTATGGTAGATAATGAATATGGTTCTAGGAAGAAAAAGAGGAAAATGTGTGATGTTCCATGGGTAACAAACAACATGGCCCTAGAGGTCAGAGATGATGAGATTGTGTTGCTAAGAAAGCTAGCCTTATTGAGTTTCTATTTAATTGAAGATAAATGGGGATATGAACCCAATAGTTTCATAACTTCATGGGTCAAGAATAATAAGGTTGCTACTAGAATTGTGCATGAGGGCTGTCCCTTTTGGAAAAATAGAAGAAATCCTAGGTAAGATATTCTTGATTTTTATGTAGAATTGACAGATTTGCCCCTTCAAGAAGACAAGCCATGGAAAAAAATTTATGTTAAGCAAAGGGATTTTGATCCTAAAATTAGAATGGCTTCTAGTTTAAGAAGAGAATTAAAGAACAAAGACTAGAACATTGAGAAAATAGAAGATTATTAGAGATATAAGCAAGAGATTTATGAGACAACTCACTCTTTTGGAAATGTGGATTTAGATGAGAAATGGGAAGAACTCTAGGATGAATGTCATCTATCTCCTATCTCTAGCTCTGATACAAGCAATTTGTAGACACAAGGTAGAGAGCCAGAAGCTAGAGCAAAATCCAATCAAACATTGTAGACCCCAAGGCAAACCTCAACTACAGTAGCTTAATTTTTTGGCCCCAATATCTTAGTGCCATTAAAAAATAAAAGAGTGTGGTATCTTCACCACCAAAAGCTTCTCCATCAGCGTCAGCCCTTGTGGTTCCTAGTTTTACAAAATCACCACTAGTAGTAGTGGTAAATGTTGAAGAAAAAGAAGCACAACTAGAAGAAGAAACACCAAGGAAGCATAAGAGGCTAAGGTTTCAACTTGATTCAGAGGAGAGAGTAGAACCCTCACAACACCAACCATATAGTACTTCAGTTGTTCCTCAGGTGAGTGTTGTTCCTCCTTCTTCCTCTCAATCTCTCTCTTCTCTTATAGGGGTGATGATTCCATCTAGCCAAATAATTTCCCCTACCACCTCTGTTGTGCCCATCTCTCATTTTGCCCCATCTATCCATACTTAGGCCATATCATTGCCTCATTTCCCCCCTCTATCCCAAAGAAATTACCTCCTCAAATTGCCCCTAGCCAACATTTGGCTATTCCATATAGCTTGCCACAAGGTTATCCTTTTGTAGGTGGGCACATTGCCTCTCCTTCTACCTTCCAAACTCAAGTAGATACTGCTACGAAGGCTATAGAAGCCAGGATGGAGAAAAAGAGGATGAAAGATAATAAAGCCTTGGCTACACCACATATGAGGTCACAATTTGACCCAATACAATAGCAACTAACAGTGACCCATTTATCACCTAATATAGTCAAGCCAAATGAGCAGATGCAGCCTAAAGATTACATAATGAATGCAATGGCAATAGATATGTCATTTTTCAAACCCCAAGATAAGATTAAGATACTAAATGAATCCACTTCTGTAGTAGTTGAGGATTATTTGAAAATATCAAAGAAGCTACAGAAGATAGAGGCTAATCTAGCCCAAAAGAAGGCAAACTATAGTAGTTTGACTACAAAAAACAATACCAAGAATAATGAAATAGAGAGTATCAACAAACAATTGCAAGATACTATTTCTCTTCAGACTCATTAGGCTATTCATACCCAAAATGATTCTTTAAAATCAGGGTTAATGTAGGTGAAAGATGTAGTGACAACCTTAAGGTGGGAAAAGGTAGCATTTCAAGAAAAATGTGAGGATAGCCTACTACAGGTCACTCAACTTCAACAGAAGCTACTAAATGAGTAGAACAATACCACTGCTATACAAGCTCAACTTCAATCCAAACGATAAATGATAGAATAGTTGACACTTGAGTTGGATAATAGGCTAAAGAATACATGGGTTTTGAATATGGTTAAGGAGCTTTATGTATAAATATGGAAAAGAATCTCTTAGGAGATTACTTAGCTCAGAACCTCTTTAACCTTTCTGCTAAATGCACAAAAATTATGTGAAAAGGTGGAGAATTTAGTTGAAGCCACTCTATCCACTATCTCTTTGAGAGTGTTTGACTCTTAAATGCTGCTACAAAAGCTATATGATGCAACTAATGGAACATTATCAGTAGTAGGGATTAGTGACAAAATGAATGTTGCCAAAAGAGTGAATGAAGTTCTCAATTGCAATTTCATAGTAGTTAAATGCAAAGATCTTCTAGATGTGGTGAAAGAAAGAATCAAAGACATGAACCAACACATTGAAGATCTGATGCAATTGGGTATTCCCTCTCCTTTTCTTGATAGCAATACGGTGTTGATGATTGATGAGATTAAACCTTTGTTGTTAGCTAGGAAAAATGATTAGGCAGTCTTTTAGGGTTTAAGAGATGATTCATCAGTGCCTAAAGTAGAAGCTATTTTGATTCCTATTTCCTAGCTTGAATTTCAATTGAAGTCTATAGTTCATATTTTGAGAAAATTTTCACACAAGGATATCATTAACCTTGATTTAGCCTTCAACAAATTGCAAAATAAGCAGGGATCATCTGATGATGAGTGGTCTATTTATCAGACATCCTTACTAAAGTTGTGATTTTTGTCACATTTTATCATGCGAGAGTTTGTGGATTATTATTTTTGAGTAGGCTCAAAAGTCCTCAGGGTCACAAAGAACTGTAGAGTAAAAAACTCTACATTTGTCATTTTTTGATTTTCAGTTGTGCACTCCAAGTTTTGTCCCTATGTATTTCAGTTTCGAGGTAGTAAAGTTTTTGACATAGAGCTTGGGTGTGAGTTTCTTTTGCCTAAATTTTGTCTAAGTATCAAAGTCACATGGAGGCTGCCAAGTGTCAGTGGCCAAGACACATTTTATAATCTTTGTAAGTTGCTCATAATGTACCATGTGTCCCATGGTAACTCAACAGAGCATGACAAATGTTGGCCTCCATGTTTCAAATTTATTTTGAGTTTTGAAAGCTTCTTTCAATAAGCTTTTCTCAGGATCAAGCGAAAGGTGTCAGGTGGCAATTGTGGAAGGTTTTAATATGTTTTTCTAAATGCAACAGAAGACACCATGTATCCATAGCTGAAGAATGTGGAAGTTGCCACGTGTCAACATCTAAAATATCTTCACTTTGTTTCATCAAGAAGTAAAGACTATGGTGGGACCTGAGTTTCTAAAGCTAGCAAAAGCTGCCAAGTGTCATCATTTGTATGAATCTAAAATGAATCCTAAATGTTTCTATAGTCTAGCTAAAGATCAATGGAAGCTGTCACATGTCCCTAGCTGAAGAAAATAGAAGCCACCACATGTCATTTGTTAAATATATGTGGAAAGTGCCACCTGTTCCCATTCTCCTTTTGAAAGCTACTCAGGTGAGAAGTGTTGTGGGTCCCATTTTATATAAGTTGTTAAAGTTTTGAAGTAGTGGACTGTGACAAATGTCAAAGATGAAATACCCCTGAGCAAAGACATATAAAGAGTATAAGTTACGTGGAAATTACCATGTGTCTTCGGTAAATGCCTCAAAAGCTACCAAGTGTCATTTTCTAGTGCCTTTTGAATAATGAGAAAGTTTTCAAGTAGAATAAGAAAAACATGCCAAGTGTCTTCACCCATTTCATAGTGGGAAGCATCCTGTGTATCTATTTCATCTAATGAACTGTAGGGAGATGAAACGTTTCAAATCCAAGAAATATCTTTTGTTAGACACTTCCAATTGAGTTAGAGTTCAGTTAGACCATTGGATTAGAAATGTGTGGGTAATCGAGAGCTAATTTGATGCTATAAATATGGGTACATAGGTCGCCAGAAGTAGGATCAGAAGATAGAGAGAATTTTTTGCAAGAGATTATTTTCAAGAAGTTTTAGACTTTTTAGTTGTGACCAGGAATATCATTTGCCTTTGTTCTATTTTCTTAACTTATAAAGTTTGTATAGCTGTGCATGTCTCTATGTCTTTTATGTGACTGGAAAATTAATAAGAAGACTAAGTTTTGTGCCTTTGTTGATATCTTTTGTGTTATTGCAAAATCATCTAAGTTTTGAGCCTTTGATCCTATCTATTTTCATCTTTTACATTGATCATGCCTTGTTTGCTCTTTAATGTAATTGAATCTTAAAGATATATTCACTATGCTTAGAATTAAAGATCAAATTAAATTTAGGTGCATCATCATAGTTAGATTTTCTTTAGTTGAATTTGTGTTTCTGTTTAATTCCTATCCCTTTCCTCACTATACACTTGAGATAAAGAAGAGCCAGCTTCTTTGAAATATGGAGGTCATTTTAGGTTGTAAGTCCCACATTCTTGAAACTTGCCATTGTTGGTGTTAGAAATAACACAATTTTAAGCATCAATAGTCCCAAAGGACCTCAAGTCAATGTAGTTCAAACAACATGATAAAGGAAATAAAATGGTACAATAATGCCTATAATGAAATGGTCTATAGGGTTGCCCCTAAGAGACAAGGCATGGTAATGGAAAATGATAAATGTCAAATAAAAATTGGTTCCACTACTCTTGCTAATGTGGATATGCTCATCCTAGTCAACATATGAGGCAACCAAGATAAAGGATCATAAAAATTGATACCCAATAGCCTTTAGTAAAATATATTCTATCAAGAACTTATTATTGATTTAGATCTCAATAATGTGTTTGTGATCTTTATTGGTCATTGATTATGTTTCCTTTAAACATCAAAATAAGATATCCTTGTAAACTCTACCAAGGAAAGTGCTGCCAATGATGGTAAATAATGTTAGGCATAGGATAACTGACATTAGTGGGTAATGAATTGGTGGATGATAATGGAGTGTATAATGAATGGGTAACACATAAAGTTTTAGATTTTTAGGTAGACATAATGTTATTAATTCTAGATTAGACATAATTTTGGTTATGGTGGGGCCAAAGACTTTTGAATTTGCTCTTGATATGACCACCATATTTTTCATTGTTTGATCTTAAGAATAGATACTATCTGATTTGTTGTAGATTGGAAGCTATATTAATTTGTTCTTTGATAATGTCTTCTTCAAGTAATAAAGAACTTTTGTTCCTAGTTATTCATGCCTCGATGAGGTTTTCATTAATGAATTTTTCTTGATTATCCCATAGTGCCTATGAGAAGGTTTCATGAAGAGATATTAACATTTGATATTGATTATATTCTAGCACCTTCGAAAGGTTTCACTAAAAGATGCCGAGTTTAAAATTTGATTGTCCACAAGTGCCTCTGAAAAGGTTTCACTAGAAGAATGTTCTTCTTATGAATGAATTTGATCTTCATCCCCCAAATATTTTGCACCTGATATGTCACCATGGATATTATTCAAGTGTGATTCTATCGGTCCTAATTGAGACTCATGGGAAGTGAAATGTCAATATCATAGCTATGTTGGGTAGTGATAATGAAAATATGAATGGTAACACAATCCCCAGAGAATATAGTAGGATAACCTATGTTGATGATGTAGTAATCAACCTTAAAAATTGTATAAGGATCAGAAATATGTTCAAATTGATCTACAAGGAAATTATAGCCAATGATGTAACAACCATGACTATTCGTTGATTCTAAAGTTGAGTCCAAGTCAAGGGACTCCAAATATAATATCAGTTCTAAAAGTGATTTTGCTTCTAATGCTAAATCTGATGCTAGTTTAAAAAGGGACCTAAATCTAATGTTGTTTCTTTATCTAATGTAGTTGTTTATTTAATTTTATATTGAATGCTTGGTATCGAATAAGTAATGGCCTGTGATGGCATAATGGGATCTATAAAAATTGATTCATGTAAGAAGGGTTCAACATAGACTGGCTTGTCTAAATAAAATCCATGAAAGAGGGGGAACAACTTGAGGGATGACTTGATAGAACCTTGTCTGTCAAAAGGATACTCCTCAATGAGTGGAAATAGATCAAGAGACAACTCTATAAAGATTGGCTTATCTAGGATATGAGGCTCTTTAAAAATAAGTAAAACATGAATAGATGATTCATCATAGGTTGACTCATCACAAATGGGTGTTTCAACAATAACATCATGATCTTTATTTATAATTATTTCAAAAATATCAACCTTGAACACATTTTTGTCCTCATAGGATGGCTCTTAAAGAGGTAATGGTTATTTTTGAGGTTCATAGATCAACATAGACTTTCTAAAGTGGGGAACATTTGGATTAGTGTGAATAATGGTTTGTGGTTCAATAATGGGATCTCTAAAACTTAGACTATTAAAAAAGGGATCAATAATAATTAGTTCATCAAGTTGACATTCTTCAATAATAGGTTCAATATATATAGGTATGGGCCTAGAATGGTAGTGACTATATGTTATGTAGTTTGGTTTCTCATGCAAACCAAAGGAGGAGGTCCCAAATGGTAACCTTCACACACTATGGATCTTGATTACTCACACAAGGTGAAGGAGAATAGCCTAAAATGGTAACCTTCATGCATTACAGAGCTTGACTATTTGCACAAGTTGAAGGGGGGTAGCCTAAAATGGTAACCCTTGAACATGATGTGAAAATTGAAGGAAGATATCCTAAAATAGTAACCTCCAAGTGTGGTGCACAAATCAAAGGGTAAATTTGAGGATGACATACAAAAATTGGCATGGATTAGATTGGTTTTCAATAAATAGGCTCAAAGAAGGCAATATCCCTACTCAAGATAGAGTGTTTATGTCTACCATAACAATTCACTACCTCACAATTAAGGCCACAAGAGACCCTAATGTGTATACCTTAGCATCATGTCTAGAAGATTGTTCTCTATGTTTTCTTAAGATTTGGAATTTTTTTTGCAAATAGTTATACAATGTGTGTTTTTATTTTCCTCCAAAAAAGTGACAAGGTAATGAGGCTATAGTAAAAATGAGGGTGGTATAGTACCACACATAATTAGAAGAATGTGTTCACGAAATTACTCAACCTTTGGTAGGGTTGAATTCATATAAATTGGAAGAGGGTATGCTAATTCAAAAACATAAGTATAAACTAATACACTAAACATAAGTTGAGAAATACATTAATACCATAAAAGTAAGTTCAAATTTGATGAGTTGCTACTAGAAAACTAGAAGAAATCCCTTCAGATTAGGGAGGCAATAATATGAACCATGAAACTTAATATGTGAAAACATGTAAGAATTCCTAAGTATAAAACTAGAAACAAATGGGTAGCACAACCTTACCACATGGTAATAGGAAGGTAGTATAAAATATGTCTTAAGACTTGGAGTGTGACTGATACACTTGATGACCCAAGTTCACAATGATGAGAATGATAATGAGTCTATAAATGGCCTTCAATTCAAATGGGAAATTGAACCCAAGTTCTCTCAAGTCAAGTGTAAATGGTGAATCCAATTAACATGTCAACTTTATGAACTTAGAAAGGTGAAATTTCAAATTTGAATTATCAATGAAGGAATTAAAGATAATTTTGGAATTGGTTTAGACTCAAATAGGCAACATAACTATGCCAATTAGATGATATGACACAATGTTTAAGATGATAAATTTAAACAAGGAAAAGATTGATTTTGATTTGGATAGCATAACGCCTCCTTGTTCAAGAAATTATGGACATTGTGTTTGGTTATGACATTTTTTTACAAGAAAGTTTTGACTTAAATCAAGGACTAAGTAAGCTAAGACCAAAAAGACAAATGCAACTAAGTAATAATCTTAAGCACTAAACTAACAAGGTTTGCTTTGTATTGTTGAAATCAATCTATATGTATACACTTGGATGTAAATTAAGTGTTCAT
Source organism: Torreya grandis (assembly GCA_037957365.1). NCBI lineage: Eukaryota > Viridiplantae > Streptophyta > Pinopsida > Cupressales > Taxaceae > Torreya > Torreya grandis. The sequence goes on from JARHVA010000185.1 coordinate 5,649,404, forward strand.
CCAAAATAAAATCACATTATATGGTAGGGTATTTTACACCCCCTTCTTTCAAGTGATAATATGGTGACATGGACCTTTGGGCACAACCTGCATCAATAATACTCTGTGGCAAGTGGGACTTTCTAAAACTTAAAATTTATGACCATCTAGATGGTCTCAAGTGTGACTAACACAAGAGATACAAAATGTCAATTGAGTTCATATCGATCAACTTATCATGCAAGGGTCTATTCCTTTACATGATGATTTCATATGTGGAATACTTAGTGGAATCCCCTGGTTGACCAAACCTAAATTGGGATTTCATTACTAGAGGATAGGTTAGCCACTCAACCCCTTGCCTCTAGCAGTATGTATACCCTAATTTTTATACCCCACTAAGGAGCAAGGTTGAAATATTGTTGGGAGATGAAGGTATAAGTCAATGATTCCCTAGAGAAACCATGGGAGGTAATGACATCCCCCTCATAAGCCAAATCATGAAATAAAATCTAAGTAAAAAGGTTTTGGGGTTATTTTTAGATCACCTAAACCATACATATTTTGGGGAGAGCCTAGACAAATTCTTATTAATGCATTAAACAAAGGCATAATTTCAATTATTATTTTTTATCACTCAAGTTTCCTATATGGGATAAGGGGAGAGCATAAATTCACAATTATTTTTCTCAAACAATCTAATAATCAAGTGATAAATGAATCATATAAAACAACTTTAGATAAATTTGAAATTTACAAAGTGAAAGTTGAGATTTATAACACCAAATTTGAAATGTAAAGTGAAGTTATTGGCCCCTTGGCCTTAGTTTGTAAAAAATTTGAAAAACATCCACAAAACATTCAAACATACCATTCAATTTTCATTTTAAACACCAAAGGAAAGGTTCCTACTTCTTTTTAAACACCAAATAAAATGTTAAAAAAAATTAATTATGCTCAAATAAACATTTTCATTATAGGTGCTATGATAACAATTAGAGAGTCTTGTTTAGCTTTGAAGCATATTTGCAAATGCAAAAAACAACTTTGGATTTGTTACTCTCAGATATATATATTTTTAAAAACATAAAGACCAACATCAGTCACTATTGATTAATGTTGATTGATGCAAGATCGATGTCAGTTAAATCTTAACTATGGCCAATCAAAACCAATTGATAGTAGTCACCTATGAACCTGAAGGCAAAAATGTTATGCTCAAAAGTACTTTTTAGGATAAAATCTCCAAAATAAAAACTTCTAGATCAAGATATGTTCAAACCAAAGACTTATAAAATTCAATTTGACCACTACAAACTTGAATAAAGATCTAAAATAGAAAATTTTATCCATATTTTTATGCCAGTTAGCACTGACCAATGTCGGTCACCCAAAATTGATGTCGATCACTATGTGACCTGTGTATGGACAATTATTTTTAAAAACATGGGAAAATAAGCATAAAAATTATTATTAAAGGAGTTTTTAATGACTTTAATGGATATTTGAGATTTCTAAGATGTCTTCCTTGCTTGAATGTATGATATGGTCCCAATGGATGTACCAAAATGTAGTGTTAGGTTATAAAGAGGATTAGTTCAAACATTAGTCATGAAAAACACAAAAGAATGCATAAGAAATAAAAATCTAGGCCAACCTATTCAATAGGGTTTGAGAATGACAATAAGAAATAATTGAAAGAAAGTACATATGCATATTACCTTCCCAGGTGATTCCACCTTCCAAAAGTGGCTTCAAGCATGTTTTCCCCCTTGATTTGGTGTTCTTGTCTTTGTTAATAATTGATTCCAAGATTTTCCATCATCTCAATATCACCATGCATAATCTAGGCTTATGTTATGAAATCACTAATCTATGCCTATTAAATGAATCTATCCTATTGTAAATAAAGAATGATAATCAAACTAGACAAATGGTTTGTAGATAAAATCTTACATTATAATTTTATGCAATTTAAGATTAAAAATGATGTTTTATGCCTTTCTATTTATAGATTTTTCAAATGGATTAGGATCAACCATGACCGTCCATCTCAAGATTGAGATGTGTGTCCATTAATTAATCTAATATTACATAATAAATCTATAAATATACTCATAAATATTTTGGAGGAAGAAGAATTAATTAGGTATGGGTGCCCATAAACCTGATATTTGTTACATTTATGGATCATGGATGCCACCCCATTGATCATGTCATTAGGTGATGTGGATATTCAAAATTAATTTCCAATAAAGAAATATTCAATTTGCTCCATGGAATGCTTACTTGAAATCATAAATTGGTTTAATTTGCCTAATTAAAATTTATCAGTTTAAGTGTAATCCTTTGGAAATTGGTGTATAATCAATAAAAAATTATCATAAAGTCATATTACTAGGTTGTAATTTGACTCAGGAGGAATTGGAAAGTGATGTTAGATGCATACAAACTGTGATCCCATTTTGGATGTTTCCAACACAAAATAATAAATGTATGAGATGTGTACTAATTAATTAGAATAAAATAATGAACCAAAGCACCAAAATGAAAAATCAATATTTTGACTTGAAATGATTTAAGAAAAGTTAGGAATCACATAAAATACATTGCCCTATTTAGGGATACATTATCTTAAATCGACACTTGTATATGACAAGGTCAAATCATTTAGCACATTTTTAGTGATTTTGGCCTAAATTAGACATTTGAGTGTAATTCAAGTAAGATTGACAATTTAAACATAAATGGTGTCAATAATTGGATGTCAATATAGAATTTTGAGATAGAGGTGAGGCTTACACACTAGACTTTTATGTAGCATAATTGACATCATCGTGCCCCTTCATCTAATGGAAATTATAAAACTTGGTGGGGGCATAAGAAAACACTATCTATTATTTTATTATGTTTGATTCAAAATAATTCTTTTCAATTGACTTCTTGCTCAAATAATTCACCTCATGGTTGTCCTTCTTCTCAGGAGGAGAATCAATGAAACCATCATTGGTTGAGTTATGATTGAGATCATATAAACAAGATGACTTTTAGGTTGGCATGGGCTACATACCCACACACACCTCAAATAATTCAAACTTCAAACACTAATTAAAAACATCATCATATGAGGTAAGATCACATTTGAGGACTTCAAGGTGAACCACTTACCTCAATGATCATGTGAATATGTCATAAAGTTGATCATCCGAGAACCTTGTTATGCATGTATAGATGGTTGATCACCACCTACACATAAAATCAATGTTTGAATCAGCCTTGGCCTATTCCATGGAGGTGAGTGATTAGATGCCAAGGTTAAATGGTTTGAAACTAGAAACTAGAGAGATAATATAGAGGTAGATTATAAAACCAAATAAGAGCTTTAGTTCATAGAGAAAGAGTGAAGAGATTCAACATCATGCCTTCATCCTATTCCCAATCCATACATGCCATCATGAATTATATAATATGTTTTATGGGATTAGAGTCCCAAGTCCCATTAAACTTAGGTAGTTCAGGGATATGAGTAGAAAAGGGAATAACATACAGCTAAGGGGCTAGAGGATTCCTACAGAGATCCTCATAGGCATCGCTGATATTAGATTTGAGATAAGATATAGGATGGGGATCATGATAGTGATGATGTTTCCTATACTAATATACATCATCATATATTTTATCATTAAGAGGATAATGCTAAGGTAACACCTGATATGGGAGATGCTCATGTTGAAAATCATCTCTACCATAAGGAGGAGAATGAACATGAGAAGGATATGTTCCTTATAAGGATGATGGGATGATATTGCATACTCATGTAAATGGTCATGATGACCAAATTCTCTATGATGCTGGTCATGTGTCATCAAATAAGGGTCAACCTAAGGGCATTGATGTTCAAAGTAAGCATCCCATAGATCTCTAGTCTACAGGTGGTGATCAAAATCATCATACTCATCTAAAACTTTAAAGGATAAATTATGAGGATGGGAGGACTCATCATGATGGAGATACCTCACCAAGTTGGAATACCTAAAATGGACATGACGTAGTTCTTAGTGTAGATTCTCTTATCAAGAAAGAGGTAGGGAACTCACATGATAACTGATTGAGGCACTTGAAACTAAATGGGTGAGATATCTATCTCTAGAGGAAGCACTCCACCTACTCCTATGGAGAGAAAGGTGCACTTGATTCACCTAAAGGAATCTATTAAAATCATCAATGATTTTATGTATCTAATCAAGTTTTAGTTGTGTAAGGGCATCCTCATCACTTCGAATAGGTGAACGAGATGTGACATGAGGCTGAGGGGAAACATTTTCAAATGAGTGAAGCTTAGAATGGTGAAAATGAGACTAAGTCCATTGGTTATAGACTTACCAATCTTGTTCCCTATGGAATGTGTAAGGGTCTAAGTCACCATGTTGGATCGAAGGAATCTTTGGATCTTATAGTGTCTATGGAATTCCATTGCAACCATTAATTACTCATGAGTGAGCTCAAGGATAAGGCCATGAATCTGATGGGATTAGAATCCCAAGGGTGGGAGGATGCCCATGGATGAAATGAAGTAATATATTCAAAAAACACACTATAAAAGGCAAACAAATGGAGAACCAGTAGGGAGAATGACACAAAATCAAAATAGTAAAAAATAACCAAGGCAAGAGCTGAAACACAACTGAAATCAAATCCTAATAACTAATAAATGGGAGTTATCTAAGAGAGATCTAAATGGGATAGAAATAACATGAGACCATATGTGAGGTCTCATTGGGCATGCCATAATTTATCTCTAAGAATCTAAACAGAGCCACTAGTGTTTAGTAGGGGGTATACATGGTACTTAAACAAACAAATAGAAGGATATAAGGCTCAAGGCTTCTATAGGCTACATGAAATCTATAGTGGCTATCTAGTTTGGGAGCTTGCACCAAGATATAGATAGAATTGTAAACCAAGTTAAGGATAACATGATCAAGTGCATAAAGGACACATATATCTCTAGTGGATCTAATGATGGTAAAGCAAGTAGCTAAGACTAGAAAACTATTTGCATACGAATTATGGAAATAATAATGCTGAATAAGGAGAGCTAACAAATAATGTGTAAAATTAGAAGTAAAGGCACTTTCAGGCCAAATGAAAGACATTTTAAATAATAAATAAATTTTCAATCAAGGATTCAATAGCATGCCTAATATAAGTTCAATCTAACTCCTTATTTTCAACACTATTATTTACTAAAAATGCAATTTTTTGGTTTAGCAAGAGAGTGGATTGTTTTTACTAATTATTTAGATTGTTTTGAGTATTTAAAATTATACTATGTAATGAGAAATGTTTCCAATGCAATCATGACATATAATGAAATATATTTCAATAAATTAATATATTCTTAACCATATAAAAATGAAATAAACTTCAAAAACTATCCTAGATAATGCCTTAAACAATCTAAATCATTAAAATAGTCAATCCCTAGCATGTATACTATTTCAAAAAAAATAATTTCACTTTACATAGGAAAGTGACCTCATATTAAAATCAAAAGAAGATTTTAGACTTTCTACCAATCACTTATCCAATCTAGGAAGCAAGAGAGGAAGAGGATCAGGCTGTGTGTGAGATGAGTCCAAATGAAGAGCCAAAAACTATGTAAGAGGTGAAGGATAATATGCCAATTGAGAGAAAACTAATACAAGGAGCACAAAAACATGTGCAATGGAGTCTTAAGGGAGATATGAGCACCCAAAAGCTTCAAGAATATTATATAGAGCAAGGTGAATCACCAAGATAATATGTAGAATAGTAGGTATTCCCTATCACAATGAAAGCTAAGTGTGCCAAGAAATAACTATGTGAGATTCAAGAAGGTAGACAAGATTTGAGTGTGATGATCAAGTGGTAATATAATATAAAAATATAGGATAGAGAGAAGAGATATGCTTAAAATGAATGAGAAACTGACATATATCTCAACCCTAGTCTGCCAAAAGGCCAAAAACCAATCATTTCTAGACATTTAGGCCCTAACAAGGGCCTTTTTTACATATTCTACTCAAGACACAACCTAAGATATATATTTCATGAATTAAATGTGTGTCTTGGGCCATAATTTTCCTTCCTAGGCTATGACCTAGGTCAAATGGCCACTCTAGGTGGTCAACAGGCCTCCATAAGGGCCCTAAGGGTGCTTAAAGAGCCTATTTAGAGCACAAAAGGTCCAAGATGTGCTAAAGATGTATAAGGTATGATAATATGATTTGAGAAATGTCTAAGCGAGTGATATATGCCTCAAAATAGGATAACTAGGGTTAGAAGTATGATCATAGGTCTCATGCATCTTGTATGGTGAGATTTGGGAAAAGGTTGGTAGCCCTCAAGTTTATCAATGGTTGTCTAGGCATGTTCACAGTATTAAGGATTGTTTATAAAGTTTCCACCCTAAATCCATCTCTCTCTATATCTAATCAAAAGTGCATCATGTCCATAAATCAATCTTGACTTAGAAAAGATAGATCATACATACACTTCTGATTAGGATACACTTGTTGAGCAAGAGCGTGACCAATATGGGGATCCTTTGGAACTAATTAGGGGATTATTTATCACAACATATCATGCTAGGAAGGGTTATAAATCCTATAGTCTAACATAATCACACAACAACCCTAATAGAATCTTAAGGCTTAAAACATTCACTTATTATAACAATAGGGAAGTAAATCTAATTCTATGCACAACAAATCTTGTGCAATGAAATGAAGGTTAGAAACAATAAAAAAATAAACTAAACATGTATTATAATACATATACTCACTTCAATGTACACAAAATCTTACTATATGGGAGAAGAATACAAATGCATTAGCTATCTACTCTTATAAAGGAGAAATAAAGTTAGGAATACTTACCTTTAAAGAGAACCCACTGAGCCTCAGTCTCTCCTTTAGCCAAGGTGCTTCACAACAGATTATTATGGTATGTAAGGATAATTAAGATAAATCATCTCTAAGATACACAACCTATCTAAGCATCTAAAATACTTCTCCACAATATAAGATTCATATCTCCAAATAAAGTATGGAACCCTATGCTTTATTCCTGAAGTAGAATGGTCATTAAGTATATTCTCATTCTCACTTCTTCGCTATTAATTCTTCTCTTATGAAATGGTAGGAAATGAACTTGTATATATATAGCTATATCTTGCTTTAAATACTCCTAGAAAGGTCAGCTATACAAGGTCAACCTAGTCGACCCAATGTGTTTTTGGGGATAATTCACTAGGTATGAGCTAGGTTGGCCAAAAGGATAATAAGCTAAGAAAGTGAAAAATACCCCTAAACTATACTGGGTCAACCCAATTGACCTAGTATAGTCAACTCACCAAAAGGGATTTAAGGTAAGAAAAGGATGGATAAGGCATGACAATTGAGTAGAATGGGTAGGACTGAGAAGAATAAGATTAGAGTAAATGGTTTTAGGAGACATGTGTGTAGATGGCAAGTGGAAAAAGGGATAATAATACATTGATGGTCTACCCACCCCTTTCTTGGTGCACCTTTAAGGCATGCACTCATAGAGATTGAGACTCAATAGGTTCTTGTAAGATATAAAGTGTCAGTAATCAGTAAATGTTTTAAAATATTATGTGTATACATATACCCCACTCAAAACTCATCATGTGTCACATAAGTGCAATAGAAGATGGTGCTTCAAGATAAAACATGATAACACATAATGTTGATGCTAAGTAAAGTGCATTAATTAAAAAATAAGATAAATGAAAGGACTAAATTGAAAAACACATACCTTTAACTTACCTTAGTGCCATAGATAAAGAAATAAACTATAAAAATGTGAAGGTGTCCAAAATAGTAGATGAACCTATAGAAGTTAGTGTAAAAAATAGCCAAAAATTGAAATTTTTGAAAGATAAGCATATGATAGTGCAAAATAATCTCTACATCATCATAAATATAACACATTTTACGGTTTGCAAAATAAATTCGTATAAACAAATATATAAGCCAAACAAGGAATCTATAGGATAATAACTAAAGAATTTGAATTACTAAAAGTGGTTTTTAAATAGGGGAAAAGACAAGTCATTTTTTATTTTAACTTTTTAAGGAGAGAAAAGAGAGATATAGAGATAAAACAAGCTAGGATGGTGAGGATACAATAGGCTAGATAAGAAGAGTCTGCAGCCACCAGTGGTGATGGGTGTAATGGAGCTACAAGCATGACAAGCCCTAGTAGATGAGAAAGCTATAAATCTAGCTACAATAGTGTAGATGACAAATAATTGAACCTATCTAGTAGAGTTACATGTGTAGGTAATACACCTATAATGATAAGTAAAGGGATTGAGATCTTAGATGACCTCTTTACTACATATTTTTTGAAGGAGTCAGATTGAGGCCTTAACAGGTAGCATGTCTAGGCCATGAGACAGACATGATGGAGCCTATCTATAGAGTATTGTATATGGTTATATTAAAATCATGATGATTTTTGTGTTTTTTCATATATATATGTTGTCAAAATGGCTATATTAAACTCAAAATGATCCATATATGTATGTTGTCATATATTTTGTCATATTGTTATTGGATGTGTATGTTGTCATTATGATGGTTGTGTTTGTTCATTATGGATGCTTTGGATCTATTTCATTTAGCAAATGTATTTAGCTTTGTTGTATATGATATAAGAAATATATGAGATGTGGTTTCTTTTCTAGTATTCTGTGGGACACATGCATGGTTAAAAAGAAACAGGCAAAAAGACTTGGAAAAATACAATAAATCAAAAATGTAATACATTTATTTCAAGTTGGAAAATGTGTAATAACAAGAAAATGACTATGTATAAAGAACAAAGGTGTGGTAAAACAATATGGTAAAAAGGAATTTGTTTTTAAACTAATGTGAAAGATTTTTGCACTAAATTAAAATAAGTAAAATCATACTAATATTGCGTTGGGAAGTATGAATCAACGTAATAAAATGGAATGTATGAAAAAGGGAATAAATGGTAATAAAAAAAGGTTAATTAAGTCAATCGATAATACTAAATCATGCTAGGAACTATGAAATAAAATAAAATTACAAAAGTTTGGTATTAAATTGGTCATACTAATTCAAGCTGGAAAGTATGAAAAATTCAAGAAATGGTTGTAGACTTACATGCACTCAAAAAATAAGAAGATAAAAAAGGGGAAAGAAAAATTAAGTAAGCATAAAACATACTAAATCAATATGGGAAGCATGCAAAATGACATGTAACTTCATAATCAATCACATCTTATCTCATATTTGACACATGTAATTTGGATGGTGACTTGGGTATTGGAAAATTTTGTGAGGAGGGCCCACTCCTATCCATGATCTTACACTACAACTCAATAAAGAGAACACCAATAGGGTGGAATAAATAGGAAAATTAGGTAATAAAGGATGTGGGTAATAGGAAGGAAAAGATGATAATTTTTAAGGAATGTTGGGTCAAAGCAACTCATAAATGAAATCCCAAGGGGAGTGATTAGTAAATAGAACAATATTTCTCAAGAGAAAATATAGGGGATATAGGGAATGAAAAACAAAAGGAGTGTAAACATTAATATTTAGGCATATTATGAGAAGAAATTAGGAGGCAAGAGGCATACTAAGGACATGAGAAGACACTAAGTGACTAGTGGTCATCTATGTACAAAGGAAACCTATACACTATAGACACAACTTTGTAGGTAAATAAGCATGATATTAAAATAAACACATGAAGGTAGATTGGTACAAGAAAAATAAAATGGACCTACCTTCCCATGACATGTTCCCCATTCTTTAGAACCCCTTATAAATCTAGTAATCTACTATGAAGATTGGGTTCTTACATGAGAAAGTAGGTAGCACTAAAAGATTTTTTTATTATTCTCCTCTTCTAATCTACTAGCCTACTGCACTCCAAAGGACCTCGACTCTATCGTGAAGCCAAATATGGAGTTTGGGCTTCAATAAGAAGAAGGAGATGTGCTTTTAATCATGTATTTTAGTATGATTATACTTTTAAGATTTTTTTTCCTTTTGATATCATTACCTCTTGTTTAATGATTTGGATTTCAACTTTCTTTTGAAGGATTTTTGAGATTCCTCCTCCATGAAAATTTGTAATGAAAAATCATGAGATAGTGATACACATGAATGAACTATATACTAAGGCTAAAGGAAGCTAAGTAACCAAAGACAAAGACTGATTAGGACACTTAGGCTTAATAATGAACTAGCATGTGATCTCGAGTCTAAACTGTGTATATGCTTAGTTTGCATAAAAAATAAGAGGGAAAAAGGAGATCCAAAATGGACTGATAAAAGGAGATAATAATGAGATAGATTATTTGCTAACTGATCACATGGTAAAGGGAAATAATAATTAGGGGGAACATGGTTTATATAACCAAGTCACCATGACAAATTATCTATGAAAAAGAGAGATAAGAAAGCAAAATTATCATAAAGATACAAGAAAGAGAGTTTTGAGAAAAACTCTAGAGAAAAAAAGGAAAGCAAAAATAAAATAAAACCATATGTCAATTTAAATGATAATATAATCAAGATATAATAAAACAAGTAAGATCATGATGTAAGATAAGAAAAAATTTAACATAGTGTCAAATAATATAATAGATAGAAATAATATTAGAGCACATGACCAATCAAATATAAATGTGAAAGCACCATGTATGTGCTTATAAATACCAGTAAATCTATCCACACAAATTATCCAATAAATTAGATAAGTCTCTATGAAGCTAGATATGCATGGTTGCTAAAGTCTCATCAATCTTTAATGAATACTAAGAAACAACTTCTTTTCTAATCTCCTCAACTAAAAAATTAGGAATAACCGATGAATCATGTTAAGGAGGAAAATTAGGCTAAGTATGTTAAAGATAATGCATGGGAGTAGGATCTATTGAAGATGTAAGATTCACTAATGGAGAAGAATCCATGGATGAGGTAAGGTCCATAGGTGAAGGAATCATAGGTGGAGGCATAGAAGGTGGTGAAGGGACCACATGAGGGGATGGAACCATTGGAGGTGGAGTCATGGGAGAAGAAGGAGAATCATTCTTGAATGAATGACTTATAGGAGGAGTGCTACAAGGTCTGGAAATGGATATAAGATGATCTTTAAGATCTTGTTTAAGGATGTAACAATGATTAGTATGATGGGTGATACATAAATGTCATAGACAATATACCTTGCCATAATTAGGCATGCACTCAAAAAATTCCTTCAATGGAGGTATGGATTTTTTTGATGACAAGGAAGAAGGATTTGAGGTATCAATATATTATTGCAAATTACAACAATGAGTGGAAGAATGATTATTTATCCAATGGAAGTAATAGATATGCTTGTAAGTGGTTTTTGGAGAAGCATTCAAAGAAGGAGGTATAATAAGAGTGGAAAAATCCAAAGAACACTCATCTACCTATTTGGTGGGTTAAGGAGATATCTTAGGCAAGGGAAGAAAACCATCACCAAGGGAGGGTGATGATGAGGAAGGAATGGAGCTAGGCTTAATGGAAGGAATGATGTCATCAAAAATAGGGGGAGACTTAGCAACAATAGGAGAAAAAACAAGATCAACTATAGCAAGATTGAAAAGAGGCTTAACTATAGTAGGCTCTACTAAGGGAGAAGTGGGATATACAAAAGGTATAAGGAGAGTTATACTAACCTCAATGGTAAAGCAGCTATGATGGTTAAGGTACCTAGTAAAATAGTAAGGCCTGGTCATAACACAATCCATGAGTATAGTCTTCCGTGGCTCCTCAGAAACTAGAGTTTTTGTCACCATCTCTACCCTATAATAAATGGGTAAATACAAAAATTAGGAACTATAAGTGAATGAAAATGATGATATGTATAAAAAGACAAGAATGATAATGGACAATCTTAGCATCACAGGGATATACAAGACCACCTAATAATAGATCATCTAAGGAATAACCATCCTCATAATATAGGGTGTAAAGATCAATGACATAGGTAGGGATAACCTTGGCATCTAATGAAGTATGGTGAATATAATTCCTAGTCTTAGTCAAGACTATGGGAATGTCATCACAAGGAGGCTCATGAGAATGAGGTTGCAAGGAAGCAAGAAGGTATGAGATAAGATGAGATGAACAATTGAAAGTCCTAATATCTAGGTTAATCTCATTGGGCTCATCATCATCAAAATCTAGAAGATTACAAAAAATGTTACTAATGAGCTCAAGATGCCCACTGTAACCTTGCGTTGAGTTAATAGGAAAGTTGAGATGCCAAGACTCATGAAATGAAATGGTAGGAAAAGGCTCAAGAGTATGAATCTTGAAGACACCATGATCTTGGAATTGTTTGAAATTCTAAGTGTTAATGTCACCCTGAACCCTGTAAATGGATCCATTGTGAGGGAATTTAATGTATTGACAAGCAAATAAATTAATATCTCTCATGTAGTGAGTCCGCAGCATACCAAACAAGATGTTATAAGAAAGAGGTAAGTTAAAGATCATCACCTTCACATGGATGGTGATAGGTGGGATAGTAATGAAAAGCCACACACAACCTAAAGGAGGTATTTTCCTTTTATCGTATCCTTGCAATGTGCTACATGTAGACTTGAGATTACATTTGGAATATCCAAGGGTCTTAATGAAATCTAGAGAAGTGACACATGTGATGGAAACCTCATAAATAAATGCATGCTTGACTTAGATATTGATTATTTAGACATTAATAAATAAAGGAAGATCATCTACACAAAGTAGAATCTCATAAAGAACTATAGAAGCTATGGTAAATTTTAAAGAAAGATAAGTGTATATAGTTTCATCAATGTTGATAGACATCTCCGCACATTATTGTAAAATACTATCTTTGAAACTAGATAAAGTTGCCTCCCATCTTATAAGGGGAGAATGAGGGACATTCATCTCAACTAATAAGTACATAAGATGGTTTCTATGATGGGGAAAAGTCCTCATAAGCTCAAGAAATGGAATCTGAGATGGGAGATTAGTGAGTTCCACAATGGGATCCCATTCATCATAACCCATAATAATGTTAGATAAAGGTGTGTACTGACTAAGGAGATCCTTAAAAGGAGGAGTCAAAGTGCATTGAAAATTTGGCTGATATTAAGGAGAAGGTTTAGAATAAGGTGATAAACCATGTTGAGATGATGAACTAGTTGGTTCAAGGTGATTTTGAGAATAATAATAACAAGTGTTAGTAGAATATTTGTTATCATTAGTATTGGGAGATGATGGAAGAGTTGTAGAAATAGAAGGGGAAGTGTTATCCAAGGGAGAATCTTAAATTGGATCATCAAAAGTAATAAGGTCATCTTTTCCCAACTCATTTAAATGAGTTAGAGAAGAATTGTGGATAACACAATATGTCTTATGTGAAGGAGGAGTGTAGATATGTTAGGAATCAATTAAATCCACCACCCTTCACATATTAGTCATGTTAACCACATTTTCCTAGTAAGTTGGTTCAATAAGGCTTTCTACATTATTGGTGGAAGGGGTGGGCTTATCTTGGTTGTCTTGAATAGGTTGATGATTAGGTAAAGGATATTTATAGATAGCTAAATAAGCATTTTCTTGATTCAAGTCTTGAGTTTTATCATGTGATTTATAGTCCTGGAAATCAATCTCATAGGCTTGTTGACACTTACAGATAATGTAATCATGATCAAAATTAAGGATAAGAAGAAATTCCAAAGATAAATTATGAAGTTGTCTATAGGTCTCATGAGAATGCCCTAACTAGTGTGAAACCAACAAAACTTGTTAGGATCATACTAGGATTTCATAGGATGAGTAGGGTCAAGCTCTGATGGAAGAGGTCTCGTATACATTTAAGTAATTAAAATGAGGATAGAGGTTTTTGAATGTTAATGTTATTTGGTGAAAAAAATGAGGATTGGTATGTTGTTGAGAAGAAGTAATTAGTTCTATAGAAGGGTTAGGAATGATAGCTAAAACATTTTGAATGGTGTCATAAGAATCAATAATGCCATCATTAGTGATATTGAAGCTTTTATTTTTGAGTGGCTCAAATTGATGCATTAGGAAATCTTAACATTTAGTTTGGTCAGTATCCTCTTCCAATATACATGGAGAGACAGTGCGGACTTGATATTGTAATTTAAGAAAGAGAGAATTTGTAAGGAGATGAAAAATATTGTCATCCACCATGTTATGTTCACATTTGTTTGAAAAAGTTTTCCATATCTTAACAAAAGCTTGGGTAGTTTCATTTTCATGTTGTTTGTAATTAATAAAATGGGCCAAAGTGTTTTTAAAAAGATCATTAGTTTAGAATTCTTGAACTAAGGCATTCACTAAGTCCTCCAAACTAGAAATGGAATGATATCTAAGTTGATTATACCAATCTGAGGCATCACCCGTGAGAGTTTTGGCTAGGATTGTGGTGATGATAAAGGTGTTTAATTTGACCCAATCCTTGTAAATATTTATAAATGTTTTGAGGTGAAGGGTAGTATCGGTTGAACAATTATAATAAATTGTAGGTGTTATACCTCCTATATCAATGTTGCTATTTTGAGTAGTGAGAGGTTCATTTTGTAGATGCTTGATGGTTTTATTGACTAAAGGAGGTTGATAAATGAGATTGACTTGAGAATATTGAAGAGGAGGAGGGGGAACATTCTGGTTATGTGTGCCCCAAGCCATTGGTTGCAGATGAGATTGAAGATTAAGACCGTGGTTTTACATTCTCATCATTTAATTTGTGTTATGTGCTTGAAGGTATTAATTTGATTAAGAGTTTGAAATAAAATTTGATGTGTTTGATTAAAATTAGAAGCATTAGAATAAGTATTTATGTTGGTATTAGTGGCTTGGGTACCACTATTAGTGTCGATATAAGCTTGAGATGAATTATGAGAATGTGAGGCACTAGTGGAAAATTTTGCTTGTGTAGTAAAAGATGGACTAGTGAATGGTTGACAAGAAGAAACACTAGAAGCATGATTGAATTGGGTATCAAAAAATGAACTAGTGGAGGGATTAAGGATAGTGGATCTTATGAGAGGCCCACTAGATGTACAACCTACCATGTTAGTTGAGATACTAGACATGGAGGTAGAAGAGGTAAGAGAAGAATATGTCATGGCATAAGGAGTCAAAATTGAAAGAAAAGGCTAAGAATTAAAGAAAGTGGTACCCCAAAATATAGTATTGAATGTAGGAGTAGGTTAATGAGGTTATTCATTTTGACCACTAATCATGAGGTTATAAATTGTAGAAGGATCCTTTCCTCAATGTTGAGGAAATTCAAAAATAAAGAAACGAATTTCAAGAGTATAGTATAACTCAGGTTGGTTTTCTAATGAGGAAAGAGGATTATGTTGTGAAGAGGTATTAGGAAGGTTCCCATAGTTCATTGTGTAAGTGGAAATATGAACATTAGTAGCATCCAAAAGAGGATCCTTTCTCTATCTATGGGAGACCCTATTAAGATTGGTAAATTTCATCATGTCTGTTGACTGTAACTTAGTGTCATCTCCCATTAGAAAATTCATGATGAATGGAAAAAAGAGATGAAAAAGAAAAGGACAAAGAGGTTACTAAAATAGTACAAGGTTCACTAGGGTGACCTAGCATGGAAATAGAGACTATAAAACTATATAGGGTTGACTGGGTTGATCCTATAGTGTACAAAAGGAAAAAAAGGTACTGGGTTGATCCAGTATAGCAAGCAAGGAATTCAAGAAGCCTAAAAAAATATTGTGAAAATGAATCAACATAATTTTTCAATTAATGAAAAGTAGTAAGCACTAAAATGAAATAGATAGTCAATTATATTAATGCTAGCTAATCCAATTGAAGCACACAAAAGAAAAAACATTGCACTAATGCTAGCTAATGCAAGATTTTCAAAAAACAATTAAGTAAAGAGAAAGAAATTAACTTTAAAAGTAAAGATATTAACTAATTAGTCAACTTGAATGTTTATTATATTATTAAGATATGATTTTTAATGTGATTATAAGTTGTCTATAAGCAAGGTACTAGATAACAATCTAAGGATGGTTTCAGGGAGTTTAGGCTAAAAGGGACTATGATGATAATGATACAAGATTGGTATTTAGGCCTACCCCCTCACTTCACACATTGTAATGATAATGGTGCTAGGTGATTATCTATAATATACCATTAACCATGATTTATAATTGACCACAATATCAAATCAGCTTCCCCCTTGGTGATGAAATCTAAGTAGGTTGGCCTTGGGCAGATAAAATGTTAAAATGTTTGTTTATGTTTTTGTGATTTGGTATTATGTGAATAAAATATAAATAGTGAAACTAAGTGATTAATTAATAATACCCTAATTAAACTATGTGAGCTATTATAAGCATGCAAGTAACAAAAAAAGAAAGGTGTAAACTATTTACTAACATATAAAGATTAATTCCTACTTGAAAAAAGGTATAGTGTTGACACTATATGCACAAAATATAGAGTAATGTTGATAGGGTCAAACTTATACTATGGAAGTAAGGTCTCAAAATGTACATGGTTGGCAGAGATCAACCTAGTTATTTTAGATAGCACATAGAACATAGAGCTGGGTCGATAGGGTCAATCCAATTAACATGCAAGGGTAGTTTTAAATATTAAAAACTATGAAAGGAAAGATAAAAATAAATAATTAGATAGGTAAAAATTAACCTTGGTGGATCAGAGATGACATGAAGGAAGATTATTGATGAAAAACCTTGAAGTATGTTTGAGAAACCTACAAACTAGGTCGAAAAGATTGATCAAGCTATGCAAGAACCTACTACAGAGTGCTAAAAATGTACAAGGTAAATTGGGTCAACCTAGTAGGCTTAAATAGATTTTTGAAAGGCTAGAAACCTATACTGGGTTAACTGGGTTGATCTAGTTGCCTATTGTTAGAAATCTATGCATAAAAGTCAAAAAACTAAGTCAATAGAGTTGATCAAGTATGATAAAAATAATGACTAAAAGAATGAAAATAAGTGAAATAAATATTTTAAGGGTTAGTTTCACGTTGAGTTCATCAAAATGTATGTAATAATAAATACATCATGTCTATAAATCAATCATGGCTCAGAGAAGATAAAGCATACCTACACTTTTGATTTAGATATACTTGTTAAGCAAGAGAATGACCAATATGGGGATCTATTAGACTTGATTTGGGGATCAATTATCAAAACATATCATGCTATAAAGGGCTCCAAATTCTAAAATCTAACACAATCACACAATAACCCTAATGGAGTCCTAAGGTTTAAAGCATTCACTTATTCTAATAATAATAAAGTAAATATAATCTAGTGCACATCAAAGCATATGGCATAAAGTGGGGGCTAGAAATAATAAAATAACTAAACTAAACATGTATTAAAAGACATATACTCATTTCAATGTATATATAATCCTAACACATGAGAGAAGAATACAAATGCATTTTCTACGTACTCTTACAAAGGAGAAATAAAGTTAGAAATACTTACCTGAGAAGATGAACCCACCAAGCCTCAATCTCTCACTTGGACAAGGTGATTCACAAGAGATTATTGTGATATGTAAAGTTAATGAAGATAAGTTAGATATATGATACACAACCTATCTAATCATTTAAAATACTTATCCACAAGACAAGATTCATATCTCCAAATAAAGTATGGAACCCTAAGAGTTATTCTTTAATTAGAATGGTCAATAAGCATATGTTAAATCTCACTTATTCTCTATTAATTATTCTCTTATGAAATGGTGGGAAATGAACTTGTATAGATAGGTGGATATTTCCCTAAATACTCTAAAAAATGTTGGCTATATAGGATCAACCTAGTTGACCAAATATGTTTTCATGGATAATTCACTCAATTTGAGTTAGGTCGGCTAAAAGTATCACAAGATAAGAAAGTTAAAAATACCCCTAAATTGTATTGGGTTGACCCAATTGACCTATTATAGCTGACTGACCAAAAGGGACTTAAAGCAATAAAAGGATGGATAAGGCATGATAACTGAGAGGAATG